>VWZU01015904.1:2575796-2606039 GCA_013397095.1 Sterrhoptilus dennistouni | reverse complement strand
GCGCTCCCGGCTCAGCTCCTCGAGGGCCCCGCGCGCTGCGAACCCGGGAACGCCGCTCCTAAATCTGCCCTTCTATAAGCATTCCTGAAGAGTTGGGAATTACCATCCTAACACTAAGATAACACTTCCATATTACTATAACCAAGCCATTAATATTACAAGTACTAAATTAACCAATTTCTAGAAAAAGCTGCTGTAACTGTTGCCAATAAGGGGTGGGCTAACACAGCTGCTGGCGCTCTGCAATCAGGTGGCCAGGCTGATGTAAACCCCGGGAAAACCCAGGGTTTTATTGTTATTACTTTTAAACCTTGTCACCTTTTGATATTTCCTCATCATCTCATTAGCATGACTAAAGCCAAGTTCTAAGCATTCTGTCTAGGCTTACAGACTTCTATTTAATGTTCTGCCAAGCTTCTACCTACCGTTTTCTGTCATCAGGCAATGTATTAAGTCTTTTAAATAAAGATTAGATGTGATAGGGCTGCTCTGTCTAGAGGCCATCACCAAATGACTGAGTCAACTGTATCAGTGCATTTATCAGACCACTAATTGTTGGCCCTCGAGCAGCGAAATGAGGAGCAGAAGCTTTGGCACTGGCAGAGAGCTGCTAAGGTTTGTTCATTAACTGCAGACCCTTTCAGCACATCAACTGTACAGCTGTGTGTGTGTTCCTGAGATGGCTCATACTGACCCATCTATTTATCTGTAGGAAATGGGTGATTGGCATGATGACAAATGGGCACATACACCACCAGAGATGCAACAATTCCAGGAAATAAAGCAGCCCTGGACGGTGAAGATTTTTCAGAAATAACTGCAAATTCATTCATTTCATGGAGGAGTGCCCATATTTCAAACCTTAGGAAAATGTATCACCAAGCAGTATATTTTCTGAGTAATGAACAACTGACAGTTAAAAAATGCAGTGAACTAAAAGATAATTTTAAAATATAGTAATAATTTAAAAATATTATTGCAGCCAAATATACCCCACTCGATTACTAATGGATAAAATGCCCCCAACTGGGAGTTCTCTTGTTTCTATTCAACTGGATACACTTGTGTTAGAAAAGATCATATGAAAGTATCAGTAGCAAAAAAAAACCCCACAAAACAAAAACCAACAACCCAATGAAACAGGAGACTGTCCTTTCCAGTGTTCATGTTCTTCAAAGATAAAAAACCTGGAAGTATAATGTAGTGAAGCTCTGAAACAGGGCCATGGAGGAGAGGACAAAAACATGCTGTACCCTGCTCTGTGCTCCGCGGGCTTGGTGGTGTTTAACTAACAAGAGAAACTGCAGAGACTTGTGCACTTACCCCTCATTCTCACTGGCCTTTACTGACCACCAGCAACCACTCAGTCAGTGGAAGAGCCACTACAGATTCTTGCCTTTTCCATGACTGGCAGTGCACTGTGTACTGTGTGTGCTCTCAAGGAGCTGGGCAAGCAGGGGAACAGAGAAAATGTTTTTTGTGGTGCAGAAGGAGTTAAGGAGCCGTGTGCCTGAGTTCCCTGCAGATAAGAACAATGTGAGTCTCCTGACAAGCCAGGCAGGCAGTCTGGCTCGGCAGATAGCAGGAACATGAACTGAAGGGGCAAAGACATCTCACAATTCCAACAGCCATTCATATCCTAGGGAGATTTCAGAGAGCTCTCTTGTCATGTTTTAAGCCACGGCTGCATTTCTCTTTGTCAGAGTGCATTTGCCAGTTGCACTGCTGAGTTTTCATATGCAAGTCAGCCTACAGCAGTTTCCAGTAATGGCATCTTATGCAATTTCTGACCTACTTTATAACATTGGGGCATTTGGAAACATGACATCCACTGCAGCAGCTTTCTGCTTGACAGCATGACACTGCAGCAGGAAGAGCAAGTCTTTAGACAAAACACATGGATCCACTAAAATACAGGTGACAGACTATAATTTTCAAGGTATTTGTCAAGCCATTAGAAGAATCCAGATCAATCATCATACATATCATTTTCAGCTAGAGACCAAGCACATTATTTCAAAAAGATCAAATGGTCAAGGCAGTAAGCTCTTACACAGGCACTGACCTGCGAGCTCTTTCTCAGCCCTTCCAGGCTGCAGTTACCTGAAGAACACCTCAAATGAGAGCTTGTGTGTGTGACTGATGATAAACCATGACCTGGTTAGCAGTATACAGGCATCTCTTCTCTTCTCCCACCAGCCAGCTGTGTTCGGAAGAAAGGTGTCTTCTACACATCCTCCCAAACTCCAGCAATAAATGGAAAATCTCTGAGAATTAGAAGTTTTATCAGAGGATCTTTGATACACTTTTATTAATACCACTACCAAATGTGAACTTAACTACTAACAGGGACCTAACACTACGAAAGGAAAGAGAGCATATAGAATCATCCCTAGCATTAATTAGAACTAACCCTTAAGGGGAGAAGTAATAAGGAGAAATTTGGATTACTATCCCTTCCTTCTCCCCCATGAGAAACAGGACTCCAGCACATTTCACTGGGCGGCGTTGAAATTTCAAATTTGTAATTTGATTAAGGTGTCTGGCCACAGCTGTTTGAGTGAACCAGCAGACACTTTGTAACTGCAAACTATATTGAAGTTCAAAGTCTACAGAGTAGTACAGATCTTCAGAATAATGCTGGAAAGGTTGGTTTGTTTTTTTTTCCTCCCCAAGTTCTGTTATTAAGGGAAGTTCTAAGCATGGCTGAAGCAAAGACCACACACACCATCATGCAGACAAATTATGGCCAAATGACATCCAGTATTATTCACCAACAGCTGCTTTACCTGGTTTCTTTAATGGACAGTTATCACTCTTGCCCTGCCATTTCAGTCCAATTTGTACCTTACTACTACAGTGCCTCAATGATCCTTCTTTCACTATTTTCCTGCAATGCCTCAGCTTTAGGTGAGGGTATTAGTACTACTGAAAACTACAAGTGTTTTAGTATACTCTTGCTTTGGGGTCAATTACTTTCTCTGTCAAATGAAAGAGGTTTTATGTAATGTTGTTATTCACTGAATTCTTGTTTTTTGTCCCTTAAGATAACTAATAAAATCAAGATGCTTTACCTGTAGGTGAATACATTACCTTGAACCCATGTGCAAACCCTTCTATGCTATCAGGTTTAAAAAAAAGCTCCCTTATACCCAATGAAGAAGGTACTATGCAACTTAGAGGACAAAATAATGAGCTGCTCTCAAAAGAAGGCAGAGCCATTGCTGCAACTTTTCTCAAGAGCACATTTAGTTTTGTAATCTTATCTGTGGATTTGTTTTAAACTAACAATTTAAATCGACTGAAATTTACAACCACTTGTAAGCAATATTTAAATCAAGCAATTTCTCCACACAAATTTAGAGAGGAACTTGCAGAATTACAGGTGCTGTGCTAATTATGTACTAGCCTCTCCTGAAAATTGAAAGGCAAAAGAAGCATTAAAAAACACTGAGGTGTTAAGCAAAACCCCAATTCCTTACACTAAAACTCACCCAAGCTCTGATGCATTATGCTTTTCCACATTCACAAGAACACTAAAATGTTAAGACACCTTGGTACTAAATAAGAGCCAATTAAAATATTTATAGTGTTAAGTGCATCTGTCCCATTTGTAATTAGGAGTGAAGTGGCAGTTTCTGAAGTTAGAATCTGCAGCCCAGCAGGTTTACGAGACCTTGTCAGGGACAATAAACCCTAGAGGACTTATCACTTGTAGGGGCTCTCTTGTGCCAGAAAAATAGGAATAGCATAATATGCTTACAAGTCACATAACATTTGGGTACTTGGAAGGACACATTTTTATTCCATACTACTGTAAAGCAAATTCAAAAGAAGATAATCCTCTCTAATACACAATATACACAGCTAAGTAAACTTCCTATATTTGAATATGATTTTTTTTTTGTTCCCAATACATTGATAACCATTAGCTTTTTACAGGACCTGTCACCAAATCCACATGAAACTCTTTTAACAATTCCCTTCAGGTAATGCAAAAATCAAGATGAGGTACTGCTTCCACAGTACCATGCAATACTTACTGTTCAGACCACATAAAAATACTGAAATACATGCTAGTAAACAAAACTTCGAAATTCCCTTTACTGGCTTCCTTAGGTACTTGCCTGAGATTTAAAGAGACAAAACAAGTCTTACTTTTTGTCATGAATTATTGGAGCTATTTGATCCAAACCACACAGTGACATTCAAGCTTCTAGTAACCCTCGTGTTAAATAATTCTATTTTCCCAGTGTACATGGGCAGAACACACGATCACCTCAGGCCATTTCTACATTTGCAGCAGCCTGGAGCAAAGGGAGACCAGAGTTCTGCCCACTGCAGGTAAAGATTTTCTCTTCCCAACAGGTACAGGGCTAGATCTGACCTACAGGCAAAACTGAACTGTAGTTTCTGAACATATTTATGCCTCACATATTAATACAATTTTTTAAAAAATCTGTCTAAATGAAAGATTTTTTCATGGTAGATGACATTAACAGATTTTTTTTCTGTAAGAAAAAAAAGCACTAGTTTCCAGGTATACTAACACAAACTGTAAATCTAAATTTATTAGAAGGCTTCAGTAATTTAATGGCAGACTTGGTGTGAATGCTGAGGTGTTTTAACAAAGTGTCCAACTAGCAAGATGATGATAGCACTTCCACTGGCAGGGAAGTCAAAGCTCTGAACACTTGCAAAAATCTTTTAAATTAAAGCCTTGAGCATTCTGAGGTTCTGAAATCTATACTCAGAGCTGCCCACATCCTCTTAGCATCTAGGATTTTTCCAGAAAACCTTAAATTATGCAGTTTTCTCCATTTCCCATCTTATTTTTTCAGAAGACCAAAGTGGACCTTCTGATGCAAAGTTCTTGTTCAGCTTCAAGCTCTATTTAACTCAATCTTTCCAAAAGTAATGATGAATAAGCTTCACAGAGAGGCATACTTAAACAGGGCAAATCCAGGTTCAGAGCTAAGTTCCTGAGAACACTGCATTTAAAAAAATTGTAAGAAATCATTCAGCAGGACTTGGTGCTGAGAAATACATTTTCCCTTTCCAAATCTCCTACTGAGAAAGAGGCAGGGTGCAGGGGATTAAAAACACAAAAAACAATACCCACCCTCCCCACTCTTGCTTTTTTTTCCATACTGATTCACTACTCCTTTAGTCTACAATTCTTCCTTCTACTCTTCATTTGCAACCAGATTTTCTCTCTCTGCTGGGGAACTACTACAGCAGACATTTCAGCACAAAAGGAAAGAGTTTTCTTTACTACTGTTCTATAAGCAGCATCATCCCCAGCTGGAAGTAATTGACAGTCAGTGCTAAATGTCATCGGTCCTCAAGGGATCATCTTATCTACTGCATGATGGATGTAAATAAACCCCTCAGCTCATTTTGTCTCTTGACAAGCTTCTCCTCAGTTTCCCCTGAGCGTGTGGGGAGTGGGTCATGGCAAGGAAAAAACACCTCAGCTGGTTTGGACACACACTGGCATTTTTACAGGTTTGAAATTAAAAGTCCTTGTTCCAGATTTGAAGGCACTAAAAGTTACCTAGTAAGAATTTTACCAGTATAAAAGTTAAACATTTCAGGTTTCTGGCAACATGGTAAACTTAAATCTTTATTCATAATCTAAAGTGAAGGCTAAGAAACCTTTACTCTAAAGTTCATACGAAGGAAAACAGTAATTTTATCCTATCCTAATAGTCTGTACACCCGTTTATAGATGTAATCGTATAATTGCTGTATCCTTTATCTACTCAAGGCACTGAAATAAAAATGAGAAATAGTTCAGTTTAATTAAATAGCTAAACACTAGACTTGCTACCCACTACATTTTATATGCATACTTTGATAGCTGAACCCTCCCAAAAGCTGTGGTTTTTTTTCTTTCTCCACCCCCCCACCCCGTCCCCACAACTGATAATCCTTACATGTTTCAATTAAAAAAAAACAACCAAGAAAAACAACATTGTACAGAATCTAGGGAGAACAGGAGTTTATTGAGTTTTACCTGTCTGAAAAGTGCTGGTGAAAAGTTGCTATTTCATGCTTTGTCTAGAGACAAGATAAGTCAAAAGAGAAATTGTTGCAAAAAACAAGCTCATTTGAAAACTGAGTGTTTCTCCAGAACTTCTTACCATTCCTAAGTGAACACAAATGTGAGAAGTTTTTACATGAAGCTAGTCCTTTTCATTACCAGATGCAACATCTACACTTAAGGTCCCTCACAACTATTAAAATACTTTCAGGCAGTATTAATACACGGAGAAGCAATTAGTCATATCTTCAAGAAGCCAGGTATCCCAGCTCTAAAAGTGCATAATTTAAAACATTAGTAATGGAATATTTTGAAAGAACATCTCATTCAGTATTAATGCATGCCATTATTACAAAAATATTCATTGCATATTGTAGGAACAACAACTTTCTTTTGTAGACAACAAAAAGCATGCTGAATGGTATCAGATCAATATAAATCTATTTTTAATGAGGTTTAAGACACTGTTCAAGTCCCATTAAGAGCAGCTTTCTCCAACTGTGCATTAGTGTAGGCTTGCACAGCTGTTAAAAGTTTTTCACTAATGTGGCTTAGACTAGCCCCAAAGTTAAAGCAGGGCTTTAAAACTGGATATTGTATTTTAGAAATCCTTCATTGGTTTAAATAAAACATTAAAATCCACTGTAATAATTAGGTATAAAAGTTGTTAAGTAACAAATTTGGGCCTAACTAGCACACATACAGGTATTTACACAAATGTAGATTTGCTGTGGTCTTTAATATTGGGAAGACATCAGAATGTGAACCATGTGCTGAAGCCCAACCCCCCCAAGACTGAAAGACACAAAAACCTTGGGGAAGAGTAATACAAATTGCATGTCAGCTCAACTGCTCAAGTCAGCCCAAGAGCATGGCTCAGACTGGTTCAAAGTGAGCAGCAGTCACGAGTAAACCAGGCTGGCTGTAGTCATTTTAGCAGCTGCACTTTAAGTTACACTGCAAGTAATTAATCCCAAGTAAGGTATTTCTATAAAGCAGTTGATGACACCAATTTTCTAAATGAATGGTGATGAAATACACAGAAAGTCCAAGATGAAAGATCAGATGAAGATGTGAGATGTTAAAATGATGCGACAAAACAGATGTATAAATTAAACAAGAATGTTTAATCAAGACAATCCTTTCTTCTTCTTTTTTTCTTAAACAGAGGTTCTTCCAGAATTTTTTAGTTGAAAAATCAAAGCCTATTCCCACAATAGTGAGGCCACTTCTTTCAAGCAGCTCTGTTGTACAACTGTTACCAGGATCCTACACTACTTAAATTGTTTTCTATTGATATTTCTGAACTAAAAAAGTTTCAAAATATTGTATAGGTTTTATTTGTGCTCCACATATTACAAGCAATTAACAACACAAAGAAAGGTTCAATTCCTCAGCTAGAACACCAAACTCTATACCAAGTATTACATGTACACAATACTTGCACAGTGACAAGCACAAGGAAGTACTAGTTAAGCACTTACTTTCAGATATCCATACCAACTCTTAAAATCCAATTCTCCCATGCCACCCAGTCCACAATTTAAGGCATCTCCACACAACCATCCATCCACTGACCCACCCACTCCCACACACACAATTTCTGCTGGAGGTGTTTACTCTTACAAAGAAATCACTATGTCAATCAGGTACCATTTATTATTTATCCCTCTAACCGTGTCAGCATTGAGATATGACAGTTAAACCAGTGTTAAATCAATACAATATTTACAGAGCACAGCACATTAAGCTTGAGACACTCACTTGGAGGATAAAACCACATTTTAGAGCAGGACAAAGGTCACCATTATGTGTTTGAAAACAGCTATTTACAGGTCCCTATGACATAACTATAGTCTGTACACTGTTCCAACGGGGCAGGCAAAAAGCAGGATAGGCATTTATTTTAAGGGAATTTAAACATACAATTTGGAAGCATATTATTATGCTACCCTGAACGCCATAAACCACCTTAACATTCTTCAAGGTGGTCTCATATCCTAGCATGGCATGTCCAGCTGATACAAAACAGACAACACAACATTTACTTTGTGGAGAGTGTTCACTCCAGCTATTCAGACATCAGAACTTTGAAGGCAATTCGTCCCAGAAACTTGTCACGTTCGTCTTGATTTTTTAAATTAGGTGAGCCCAGGATCTTACACTCAATTGCTATTTCTTCTTTGGTACCGTTGGGGGTAATTGCTAGTTGGACAGCCACTAGGGGCTGCAAATAGTGAGCCTAGTAAACAGAAAGATGGGGAAAATATTTGAGACACCAGAATAAGTTAGCATTAAATTAACATTTAATCAATCAGAACAAGTAGGAAAAAAGCTAATTAAGAACCCAACTTTTCAAAGCTCAATCTGATTCAGGTAAGACACGTTTTTTTCCCCAGGTTGGAAATACATTCTTCATACTATTTCTTAACTAATATATTCAACATAACTTGAGTCACAGACAGTATCTTCAAGAGGCACAGGAGTTTAATACTTTCTATTTTATTATGTCAAATTCTTCTAGACACCTTCAATGAAAGAACCTCAGAAATTAATGTCTTGTAACCTGTTCTATTGACTCTTCTGCATGTTTTGAGTTTGGTTTGGCACAGTGTATGTAATCTGCCACAGAAAACAATTTTACTAGTAGGGTTTAAAGTGGGGGTTTTTTGTTGTTTGTTTGTTTTTTGGTTGTTGGTTTTTGTTTTTTTTTCCCCAAAATCATGACTTAACAAATACTAATAAATCACATACCCTTCTCCCCTATCGCATTTACTTGATCAGCAACAAACCACTCTGAAAGGTGTTATCTGTTTAATAGCTGTACACAGAAACTTTTCCTTGACCATCATGACAGTATCCTTCCTGGTCAGTCATTCTCAGTGGAACAGTATCAGTTGGTGACTACTACAAAATTAAAATGTAAGAATGAAAGTAGAATCAAATTCCTTTCTTTTGTCAACCCAATATTGTACCTGACATCCAATTCTGTAAAAACAACTTGCATTCTCTTGTAAAGTGCCTATGAATTAAATAGGAGCTTATTACACACTTTTAAGGCAATTTTATGCAATGTTCATGAAGCATTTCCATACTTTATTAATATTTTTAGGTCAGTACTGCTGACTGCTGATTGCTGATTAAGCAAAATTCTCTTCCAGGTAAAAATTCATGTAAGTCAGTGCACTAAATACAACACTACAGTATTATGTAAGTAAAAAACTAAGATTTTAATTGAACAAAATTTTGTGTAAGTCTTTTTCCCTCCTCATTAACTTGCATGACTCTTTAATACATTTGGTTTTAGACTATTTTCTCTACCAAAGAGCACTACAGAGTATTCAAAGTCTCATTTACAAAGGATTATATCATGGAAGTAGGTGTGCTAAAATCTTTAATATGAAGTTCTAGTAAGAAGTACATTGAAATAGCTGCTTTCATTGAATAGTGGTTCTAGATGAGAATTTTTCATGTGCTCCCAGAAACTTCAGACCGGAAGGGAGAAAATGGAGCTAGGCAAGGCTCCCTCAAAACTTAACAGTCATAAGGGTGATCATTTCAAGTTTTCTAAAAATCAGAACTAAAATTCCCATGTTTCTTCAGGGAGAGAAGATTTCTGACCATCAAGACTTTTCCAAAGGGGTACGCAAATTTCTATGATGTTTTGAAAAGAAACAATACCAGAATAGACTTTTATTTAGTACAAAATTCGGAGGAGGAAGAGGGAAGAGAGGCAGCATCCTCATTAACAATGTCAGATCATCTAAAGGGAGCATTCTCCAAAGTCAGAGAGCTGGGCTTATTGTACTAAGCAGCAAAAGACAAAGAACTATCCTGGACCACAAAATTGTAGATATTAGTACTTTTCTGGCTCCTACCTGAACAAGAGCAGCAAGTTTATTCAAATCATCTTAACTCCTTTGCAGAACAAAGTAATTTAACAGTTCCACACTGATATAATTCTGTTGCATAGCCAAGAAATCAATCCAGACCCTTGAGACCTTGTCAAATACTCAAAACTTCTCACAACTCTTCTTACTGCCTCTTCTTTTTCTCACTATGCTAATGTTAGGAGAATTAGGCCTCACATACACAAGAATTCCTAAAACCACAGACCCTGTTCCATATGACAAAGTGAACATGAAATGACAATGAACTAAAAACTGGGGGGTGGGGGGTGAAAAATAAAGTTTTTTCTAAATCACCTGATTCAAGCAAGGAATAGCACTGTGTTCTGCTGATCTTTATTAGTGTCTTTTCACAGTCTTTCATTTTCCATCAGTATAGCAGCAAGATGGGAATTTTGTTAGTAAAGTTCTTCATCCCATCCTTGGTACAAACTGGATTTTGACATGTCAAGGTCCACAGGTGCTGTATTTTGCATTTCTTAGGGAACCAGTGCTCTCCTTCCCTATTGTTTCATTCCAAGAGAAGGACAGAGTCTGTACTGAGTCCAGCTGTTGGAAGCACAGGCAACCTCTTTTTAATTTGCATGCCTAAGTGAATAGATGGGATACCAATTCCCAACATGGCAACAAAATGGAAAATACAGAACCACCCAGAAGTAATATGAAAGCAAATGCTGAAGAAAAACAAACTTCCTCCTCATTAGTAAAAGCCATGGGAAGATAAAAAAGTTATGGAACTGCTGCAAGTATAGAGTATGCTGGAAAAATAACTGAAAAAGGAGTAATTTAATACAAAAATCACTTTGGTGAAATTACCATCAGCCACCATGGTACACTATGGATCTAATAGATTTATATTTTTAAAAGTACCTCTATCTTCAATGGTGAACAATGTTTATTAGACTAAATAATAGTAAGAGGCAATATAATTTTCTGTTTTATAGAAGGTATAGATTTTCTGCATACAGTGATGACAAATTGATGCAAGAAAATAAAAAAATTAACTAAATTCAAGTTTCAAAAGACTGGCGTTTCAAAGAATGGAGCTTTACTTCTATGTATTCTGTGTTCATAAAGTACTGAGTTTGGGGTTTTTACAACAATAATTTAAAAACCCCAAACCTATCTGCAACTTTGAAGTCCTTCATAAAATGGGGCAAACAGAAAACATGACATGCAGAGCCACAAAGAAATATAATTAACAACACCATAAGGACTTACAAACTTAATATCCTATATAGAAACACCAAGGGTTAACTATTAGAAAGTGTACTGTAATATGAAGACCCAGTTTACTGCTCCTGCCTTTCCCTGCATTCAGAAAGACTCCAAAAGATTTCAATGAGCAAAAAAGACCAGTCCCTCTCCAGACTGCTGTGTACAGCCACTCCTCCATCAGGGCAATGCCCAGTTTGTTCATGTCTGCCAAAGCACATCTCCAGCCTCACCGAGTGCTGTGCAACATCTGCATCTGCATTGCTCCTTAGCAGTACCTCAGTACAAAGTTCAAACTTCAGAATGAATCTGTTACCAGCAGCTGTAAATGCACACAGAAACAAAACATTGAAACTGAAGACCATCATTAAGGGATACTTACATGCAAGCTTTTCCCATAGTATGGGAAGTACTTCAAGTCCATTGCGCCATTAGGAGGAAAATAATTTATGTTAACCATGCCTTCTTCCTGTTGCAGACAGCAACAAAAGGAGAAATTAACATTTGCTTGCATAAAAATGAACACAAAGTTAAAATGATAATCCAATGATAAAGTGCAAAATAGCTCAAAAGGGGCAACTGACTTACAAACTCACGGAATAGTTCAAACCAGATTTCTTTTAGCCAACAGTCACATGCTGCACACATCTGCTGCAGTCAGGATTAGCAGTGCGACTTAACTCAGCAGTCAAGTCAAAGACAGCTTGCCTTCATAGTTATGAGTCAAAGTATGCTTGACTCATAAGAGTGTGTTCATTGTAATGAGTAATTAACAACCCAAACCCCCTCATATATAATTAAAATCCCAAGTACCCCCAAACAAGCCTGTGTATTTTGGTGAACCATGTGCTGTTTAAAGCCAGGTTTTTAAGACTCTCAAGCCTGTAATGATACAAGCCTCCACAAAGAACCACAGACACCTCTCTGCAACAGTGTCATTCCAAACACAAGGTGCCCTCTATCCTTCAAATACAGGCCAGATAAGAGGAAACCCAAATGATTAAAATGCTGATGTTGCTGGAGTTAAACCACCACCTCTGAGGAACAGTATATACAGATGCAGGCCTTATCACCCAAATGGCCCCTGCAACCCCAAATCCTAGAGTAAGAAGCAGCTACCTACAAAGCTGCTGCCTAATTTCTGATTAAGGAGTCACTCGATCCATAAAATACACAAAATATGTATGTATGATTGAGATATCCAGACACAGGCCATCAATATAGCAATACACAAACACCTCTCCCTATAAACAACATTCTTTGAGACCGAATAGCCTGGCAAAATATCAAACTACTGCAAGTTCGAACCAATAGGAAAAGCCCACATCTAATGTGCCTTTCTGTAATAAATGAAATATATTGCCATAACCAAGGGAAATTTCACTAAAACAACCCCTCCAAGATGCTAAATGTAAGTTCAGAACATCACTGCTTGTTCCATTTAATTCACAAGTTCAAAATGTATTAGCAAGCTTCATTGTTTTTCCCTGTTACCATATACAACAGCTGTAATTTTAAACAGATACCCTACAAAGTTCAGAAGATAACTGCAGTAAGATCAAAACATAATTAAGAACAAAGCATGACTCAAGGTTACCTTCTTTTCACCTCCTCAAAAGAACATACAATTTTTTTTATGATATGGCCACATTCTCATTCTTTTGCAGTCTAAATTACTGCAATCATTAATATATGTTTATTAAGTATTTTGGACCTTGAGCTTGCATATACAACTATTAAAGGAATATGTTGATTTTCACCATTATTTTTTATTTTATTTAAAGCTCATGCAGCTGAAAATACTTTTCAAGTGTGTTGCTGAAATAATGATTAAATAATCAGCATAAGGAATGACATAGGCAAAGTAAATAGGAGTAGTGCTTTCGGGAGCAGCTAAATTCAAGGCATGCATGCAAGTCATCACTACACACTAAATATATGCATTAGGCTATCAGTGCAATAGCAGGGAGGCTCTGGGACATGCAGCTGCCTCTATCTAGTGCAACTGCCAGGGGGTGGTTCCAGATCTTCTTGAATAAACAAGCTTAATTAATATCCCTACACAAATAAAAACAACCAAAAAACACCTAAACAAGCCACATTTGCTGAAGAACTTCAAGAATAAGTCCATTAGTGAGTGTCATTTTTTCTGCTTATCATTAAGTTTCCACGAAGAGCTGCTGACAGTCAGCAAATCTAAAAATTGGACAACTTAGCTGGACAGACAGACTTCCACCTCACTAACTGGGTCTTAAGTAACACTGTACTTTAGAAAGAAGAATTTACCAGGTGGTGAAACAATATACAGAGACCCAAAGAAAAGAATTTGGGCAGGGATGGTCTATAATCACTTGAGAAGAAGAAACTGAGAGGATAAAGAGCAGCATTCATTAGTAGAAACTGTAAACCAACAGATTGCTGTCACAAAAAGCAAGTCAACTCAGATTCTGAGTGTCCTGACAGAAGCAAGGCACATTGAGTGTCATTCATACAGCTATTCTTCATTCTTGTCAATTAGAAAGTGATACCTAACAAAGTCAAGATGGTCAATAAACAGCAGAAAAAGATGTATTTTGGAATTAAGGCTCTTTTTCTTCCCTCTAGTTAAAAACAAAAAAACCCAATCAAATTTACCAGTTTTCAGTAAAAGTTGTTTTAACTTGAAAGAAATATTGCTGCAAGATGTTCTAGCACATGTGAAACTGCACAACTCTGGCCCCAAACTAAAGATCCAAAATGCTGATCTTCAAACTGCTTGAAGATAGAATCTTTTGTTGGTTTGTTTCTCTTTGTGGAGATTCTCAAGACTGTAGCAGGTTAGTTCCTAGAGGGTCTAGGAGGAAGAACCAGCTGTAATGAGTGCCTGACACCGCAAATACTCACTTCCCTCATCTACAGAAATTACAGTGATGACAGTACAACTGCATGAGGGCAGAGGGGAAAGCATCCCCAGCTATAAGTGTGCTGACTCTGAAATAAACCATGTATCTAAAATTTTTCCATTTTAAAAAAGTGCAGGGAGAACAAAGAAGAATCACGTCACAGGAGAATATCCGAAGAACATAAATTCCACGCTGAAAACCTTAAAATGATATTTCAGGCGGCCAAGACTAGCAGGATGTGCAGACAGAAGCTACTAAGCTCATTTTGTGTTTCAGAGACTTGTAAAAGCATGAATACCATTTAAAAGTCAGATGGTGTGTTCAGTCCAGGCAGACACTTCTACAAATCCCTCTCAATATATGTAGGATTGATGCACAGAAGTTCCATCTGAGCATAAGGAGGAACCTTTTTCCTGTGCAGTGACTGGGCACTGGAACAGATTGCCCAGAGAGGGTGTGGAGTCTCCTCAAGGGAGATATTCCAGAACTGTCTGGACACAACTCTGTGCCATGAACCCTGGAATGACCCTGCTTGAGCAGGGAGGTGGGACCAGGTAAGCACTGCGGCCCCTTCCAACCTTATCCACTCTGTGATTCTTAACTCTAAGAAATATTTAAAAACAGAGATGAAAGGGAAATAAAAATCACTGAACAGTAAATCTACAGGATGAATTCCTAAGCAAGTAAACCTTCCCTAAGCAAGTAAATTATTAGGAGCTAGGATGAGCTAAGCTATGCTAGGCTAATAAATTAGATGCATTCAAAGTAGCAAAGCCTGACAAATACTTCCTGGAAGTCACTAAAGAACTAATAAGATTAGCAATTTTAAAATTCAAAACCATCACATTTAGATCACAAAATTTTTAAGTGGATATGGTAGCAGAACTTTGTACTTATAGATAGAGGATGCAAGAAAACCCACACAAATAATTTCTATGTATCCCAAAGGGTAAAAATATAGCAAAAAAAAAAAGGCACTATGAACCAAGTTGTTATCAAGCTTACTGTTTTGCTAGTGAAACCAATTAAGAGAGTAAGAAAAAGTATCATCTGCTGAGTATAATTTTTACTACTGTCTCATAGAGCATCCATAGAAGAGAGCTGAAAAAATACAATCATAAAATAGGACTGCCATCAGTATTTTATAAATCACTTGAAGATTAGTTCTCAACACATCACAAGGCATTCCTGATGGAAATGAAGATGACTGCTCTGGATCCCATTCTGTGTTTCAACAAAGACTTGAGATGCAAACCCAAGTTCATTTACTGATGGCAGCAAGCTAAGCAGTGCAAAGCACTTCAGAGAACTCGGTCCCTTTAAAATGATCACAAAAAATGACAGAGGAGAGGCCAAAAATAGCCCTATGAAACTCAAAGCTGTGAACTTCAAGAAATCACATCTACAAATACCGATTGGGAAATAACCAGAAGAATGATAATTTAAATTTAAACAATAAAAGAATTAAAATAAAGGCTACTGTATTACAAACAGCAAATTCATCTTGCTTTCAATGTGATCACAAAGGGAGAAATGCTGTGATTATCTCAGGCAAACTACTGTCCAGTTTGGGATATCACATTGCAAAAAAAATTTATAAATTACACAAGTCAAAGAAAAAAGAGTACTAGAAAAGTGGAAGGAGCTTAATTGCTTTATTCTATTCAAGAGAACAATGTGAGGTTTGTGAACGGAAGCAAAGAAATCAATCTCAAGCAAGAGGAGAAATCACCTTCATTTGCAATGGACTGTGATGGAGAGATCAAAATTTTCAAAGACTCCACAAAAATCAAGTATTAAAATCTGTGCCTACTACAGGTATCTAGGATGAAGGCAGAAACCCTTACAAGTGCTTGTCTCATTAACTGCTCACATTTCCCAGCCTACACTTTTATCAGTCACCAGAAGCTAAAAGCCAGGACTCTGCCCCTTGCTCAAGCTACAAACTTACCAACTCTTTCACTGCTCCCCAAGCAGTCTAGGAAAAACACCCACAAGTCAAAGTAATTATTATAATTGCAATAAAAGATTCTGTGCAAATCCATTGGTACATAACAAATATGCAAAGATTAGCTGTTATTATAAGTAGTTTATACTTGATTTGAAGGCAACTTTTACTTGAGCGGTAACATTAGTTTCCACACACAGTTGTCTTACCCATCATTTATAAAATTGTATAAGGTGCACTTGCAGCATGGAGAAAAAATAAAAATACAAGTTATGAAATGGGAAAACAAAATATAACTCACAATAAATAAATAAACGAGACCACAAATACACATGTATGCATTTTCCTCAACTCTAAACAAAGTCAGAGAGTTCAAACACATCTAAGGATGAAATAACAACCAAAAAATATTTCTATAAGTACAACAAAGAAATTAAAGACACTAAAACTAAATTAGACATACAGTAAGATGAAAAACACAAACAGGAGTACAAAATCTCTAAGAAGGGAAGACTGAAATAAACTACTTCATTATTCATCGTAGTCACAAGGAAAATAAACAACACATTTATTTCTTACATTCTGAACTGACCTTAGGGGTACACTGTATATGTGGCTCTCCTTCGGGCTTTAATCCAATTACCTAAAGGAGACAAAGTTAAAATATTTACAGACCTTTTTTTCCCCCCTTTCCATTCTTACAGACTGAATTTGAACTTTTCCCTCATTAAATATGAATTCATACAGGGAGTAAATCTACCCAGTGTCATTTTTATCTGAACACAATTTTAAACTAGTACTAAGATTTAAAGTATTTTTAAGTTAAATAGTTTAATCAGGCTAACTCAAAATAGGTATAGTAGTCACAGAAAGTACTGTTTTCTTATTTTACATTTAGCATGTAACTTTAATAGCTCAAAACACTGAACAATTCAAGTAACAGGTAACATCATTGAAAAGTCAAATACTTTGTAAGTTTTCCTCACCTTTCATGGTTTAAGAGTTATAGAATGCATTACATTCTAGTTAAAAGTTATGGAACACAAACATGAAGTAAAACACTTCACTTTGCAGAGTGGTCTAGAATCTGTTCCACAGAACAGTAAGTAAAAGCATAGAACAATATAACTTCTTAAAACAGGATTCAGATATTTTTGTGCAAGTAGTCAAAGCCAATACTTAGTATTGTATTAGAATGATCAAAAAGGTCATTTCATACTACTCTGAAATTGCTCAATGTTTCTGTAAATTACACTGTTCAAGAAATGCAAACGTCTTGAGTAGCAAACTGCACACGTATTTCAGTCCTTTCCACAGTAGTTTTTTACATACAGCAGTAGTTGGGAGCATTTGTACTAAGAACTAAAAAGTAAGTAGGCACTTACTCTATTCATTTTCACAAGCACACAGGGAGTTCCTTTAGAATAGCCAAAATTTGCATCTTCCTTCCCAGAGCACTGTCCCAGCTCAGAGAGGTTAAATCGACAAGCCTTTTTAACAGCAGCCTCACTCTGATCAAAGATCTTTCCTGAGGTACACTCGATGTTTTGGGACTGCTTTGAATCATTATATGCTATAAAACAAAACCAGCTTGTAAATCAATGGTATAAAACATATAAGTAGCCAAAACCTGAAGATGCCTTTATAAACAATTATCATGTTACTTTCCTAATAGTTTTCTCAAAGAAGTATTTTGAGAGCACTGTCTCTTACATCTGTCTCAAACACTTTTTCAAAGCCTATAGTCAAATAGCAGTGTATTTGAATGAAAAATTAATGAAAAATTGAACAGAAGAATTAATAATTTCCTGCGTTTTAAATTGTAAGAATAATCACAAATTCATTAACTTCTGTACATAAACTAAATATGTATTCTAAGACAATAATGTACTAAAATACAAACAATCAAATTTTTACCTGGAAACTCAACCAATTTGCCCTCTGCACATGTTTCTTTTACAAATACACATGACAACTTACAAGTATTTCAATAATTAGTATTAAATTATCTCTACACTTACATCACATAATACAACTGATGTTATGCTAACGTCTCAAGTTTAAACAAAAGTTCTCACTTTTGTTTCTGAAGGGCACAGACCATTATCAGAAATGCTAAACCACACCCATTTAAGATACTTTGTGCTTTCTTCTCCTCCCCTACACCCCAGCTCCCAGCTAAGAAGGTAGAATGGAGAAAGGGAAAGTTCATCCTCAATGGAAGACCCAGAGAACTGCAGGAGAGGCAGGTAGTCATGAAATGCAGCATTCCTCCCAGGAACCCTTGGCACAGCTCTGAAAGAAAAGCCTACTCAGAGAAGCTTTTAGTAGGCTCCAAAACTATGAATATGGAGAGATTCAAGCACAACTGCAGCTAACAAAGCAACTCATGCACACAGGTGAGATTTCACAGCACCTTCATTCTGACTTTTAACTTCTGAGGGCTTAAACTTATTAATATTTTCAGTTGATTTCCATATTATTAGAATAAGCATACATATAGGCACATACGTAAAATAAGGGATGACAAACCAGTGATTTTGCCATCCTTTAGACCTGTCCTGTGTTACCTTTTCTCCATGTTCTAAATTCAGTGTTTTAATATTTCTGTGTAGATACTGTGTATCAGAGTGAAAAATCAATAAATTGCAATTTCATCTTTTTGTACATAATTTTTCAGACACTCAAATTCTTCACACTGAAGTATTCTCACTCAGTTACCAAATCATTTAGACTAAGACTAATCAGATAAGGCTTGATAACCTCAGATTAAGACTAATCAGATAAACTTGATGAACCTGATAGTCTTGAATACTAACAAAGTATTATTATATCATCAAATACAAGACCCATCTTATTTTAAATTGAATTCTTTTGGCATGAGTAATTTCTACATCTTACAATATTTAATCACATCACCCCAAACTCTCCATTATGTACTGCACTATTCCTCATACTCAGGCTCCCTGTCCAGTACAGGCATTATACTTTTTCTGTAATGCACAGACTTTTAGAACACACCTACAGTAACCCTGAACTTGAATTAGTCTCCATTAGCAATTAGTAACTACAAGCAAGGAATGAAATAATGTATCACGATTAAGACTCCTAAATTGCTCGGGCAATTGTAACTTACATTCAAGGAAGTTTTGAAGTGTAGTAACATATTCTGAATATGACTGGCTGTCACTCCTGTTAAAGTAAAATTCCAATGCAGTGTCTGGCTTTGGTGAAATCATAAGTCCTTAAAAAGAAAAAGTTCAGGTTAGGAACTAAACAACTTATTTTTCCTTCACCACTTTAACCCCTACTCGAATATCCATAAATTGGAAAATGTCTATCATCTGTAAAGAAACATTCATGTTACCCTTATATTCCACAGTACTGGAAGGTACTTTGTGTTTGAAGCCAGTAATCAAAATCAGCATTACATTAATTAACATTTAAATCCAACCCAATGTTTAACTGCAATTCACAAACCAAACCCAAGTGATTAGGACAAGCAAAATCAGCAGTTCAATCACTTTCAATCAAAGATTTTTACTGATCCACTTTCCACACTCAGCAAATTAAGTTTAAAAAATAATTGAAAAAATACCCAAAAGCATACCCAGAAAACCTTAACTTCAAGCAACAGTTCAAAGCTTTAGGCAATACAGAGTGAAGCTATGATTGCATTATTCTCATAGAAACACAGCAAAAAACATTTTTAAAATTTTGATTATTAAAGATGGCTTGAAAGTTACCCCAGTCAAAACAGACAAGCCAAGTTAGTTTTCAGTCTTCTCTTCTATCTCCTCAAACAAAGTTTAGGTGCCACCTGTTCCACAGAGAACACAAGACACTTTACACAGCCACAGGGGCTTGGCTCAGCCAGGCCTGGGAACTGTGAATGCTCCGGAGCTGCCTCCTGGTCCCAGGGCACCCCGTGTGTCCCCTGGGGGAGGGCACCCCGTGTGTCCCCTGGGGGAGGGCACCCCGTGTGTCCCCTGGGGTAGGGACACCTGCAGGAACTGCAGCTCCTTTCAGCTGCAGGCTGGGGGCCCTGGGGCAGCGACCACCCATGGCCAAGAGCCAGAGCTGCAGGAGGTCCATGGATCATCAAAGGCTGAATCCAGCCCCAGCTGAAGGATGGGCAAGGCACACGTGGAATAAAGTAGGCATGGCCCTCTCAAGAACTGAGCTTGTCCCTACTTCCCAGCATATGGCCCAGAAAGCTACAGAGTTCAATCTTAGGGATTTCCCTGGAGCAGGTGAAGGCAAAAGGCACACTGATAACCCAGCCTGGAGCTGTCACACTGGTACCTGATGCTTCTATTATTCATCACAGCTTCAGTAGCAGATGAAATAGCACTGCACCACCTGACACTGCAGCAGAGATTAGATCAGTTAAAAAAAGGGTGTGTAACTGATTGTTTTATTCACGTTACCTTAAGGTAACTCTTATTTAATATAAATAATTGGCACAGATAAAAACCCTGCAGTTGTGATTAACAGGTGAGTGTCCATGCATCCGTCTCTTCAAGTACAGCTGAAAGCAGACATTGTAGTTGCACAAAAGAGGAAAAAAAACCCAAACCCAAACAAATAAAAAATCCACAACCCAACCTATATCTCATCAGATTAATTTTCTTCTAAATTAGAATATTAAAATTGTTTGATCGAAGTCAAATTTGACATAAAGGAAGAAGCTGCAATTACACAGCAACTGACTGTATCATCTTAGGATGCCATGTAGTTTTCCCTACAAAAATCTAAAAAACCCCCCAAAAAACCCCAAACCAAACCAACAAGAAAACCCACAAACCAGCCCATTTTTGCAAAAAAATTTAAACATTTAAGAAAGTAAGACTGCACTGCAGTGGGAAGATAAAGCTACTGTAGTTAGCCATCACAGTAAGGTTTTGTAAAGCATATCAAGAGTGCAGTTCAGCAGCCCAAGTCTCTCAAGGATTTGCCAACAGAAATGGCCAAGCTTCTCATCCAAAGGCAGAAATTATTTACAAATACTTGCACATAATAAACATCTATACTAGAAATTCATCACTGGCAAAATTTTTTCAGCTTTTTTTTAAAAAGTACAATTTAATGGTTTTTTTATGCTAGGTATTTTATAGGATTCCAAATAAATCATAAATCCCCTTTTTTGCAATAACAGCAGTCAAATTACTTCCACAGAACCCACAAGTAAAGGCCTTAATGACTGACAGTCCATATAAAGCTACAAATACTATTCTGACTGCAGACTACTTTGCACCATTACAGTAATTTTCTGGCCTTCACACTGAACTGGGATTCAACAAAATAAAAAGCAATTAGTAGCAGGGCTGAAAAATCACCCAAGGGATTTTACACATTAGGAACTTTTAGGGGATAAGAGATTACTATCTACAGAACTATAATGTAAATGAAGGACTTAAATGGTATTTTTCAAACAGAATATGACAAAATAACAAAACTAGTCATCAATGAATGAAAAAATAATTTGAAGATATTTACTGCTTCAGGGGAATGTCATAAACATCCTATGAAGAGGGGACTGCTCCACTTCCAGTGGATTATATTCTGCCTCAAAACTATGGTGTAAATTTTACAGAAAAAGCTATTTGAAGGACTGATGCATAGACTCAGAGATGCACGATTTGAGCTCTTCTAGAGGAACAGAATTAACAGCCTCAGCATAAGATCAAATCTAGGACTGTAAAAGAGATTACATTATTTTACAGTTCCAGAGGGATTTAACAAAAAAAGGTTTCAAAATCATCAGGATTTGATTTATACTATTATATCCCAGTGTGCAAAGCAAGTCAAATATCAATTATAAAATAAATCAACTGTGAGATTATTAAGTATGTTTAACATAAGAGCAGAACCTTTGACCTACGGCATCCACGTTTTGTGTGTAGATTTTAGGGTTTTTTAAAGAATTTAAGTTTACAGCCAGGAACATTACATGTCTCACTGCAAATGAAAAACGACAGAGTTAAAGAGAAACATTAAAACAGAAACAAGCAATTTGGTTAACTTTAATGTATGAGTTACTAAAGACACGGTTAATAAAGAGATTTAATTCAGAAATGTTACAGAAATTCTTCAATTAAAAACTAATTGTGGCATACATACTTTTAAAAACAAACATCCCTCACTACTTATTTCAAAACCAAGGAAAATCAATACCCTGAACTACATGAGAGAAGAAATGTCACTCAAGCCCAGCATGAAGCCACAGCTACCCACAGCTCCATCCACTACGATGCTTCTGACTTCCACAACAGACACGATGGAAATGGAGAGAAATGCTCAACTAAGCCACCTTCTTTTTCCCTCATTTGTTTTTCTTCCCTTGGTTTTTTTTAAATTTTTTCTTTCCAGCATCTAGCCCATTCTTAGCTTGAAGAAACAGCACAAATCCTCAAAATCCCTTACAATATGACACCTGTTAGAGAAGCCAGAACACTACAGCAAAAGAAATTCTGTTCAGAATCCAGAGACATTTATCACACCGGCCCAACTGCAACTTGCTCACACAAAAATAATGTCTCACCTCCACCAATATATTATTATACTGGGGAAGACAAACAAACCTTATTACTCATTCTTATTTGTACAGGGTTGCTTTTTTTTAACATACAATTCCTCGAAGCAGCCAACAGTGAGACAGGTGGGCAGTGCACAAAGGAAGCAGGACACCACTTTCACTGGCAGCTACGTGTTACACAGACTTAGGTTCATCATAAAAAAGGACCCTTTCTCTAGTGGATCCCTATGTAACAGGTCAGCAATTCCTGAAACCCACAGACATTCCACATCAGTTGGAAACTACCTAATACTGTAATAACAACTCTGCAAAAGGCCTCTGTACCTTTTGAGCAAATCATATCCACAGTACGGCCTTCCTGTACCTCCTGCAAAGTATCAAACATTAATCAAGGTGGTCCTCCATCTGATGCAAGAGAACTGATAAAAAGTATCTTTAAAGCAATTTGATTAAATTATAAACCCACTTCTACATCAGCATGCTGTGTGGATCTGCAGGCAAAATTGTGGCCTACATGACAAATTCAACTGACAGGAGCTTAGAGAAAAAAACCAGTAAAAGTTAGTACATACACACAAAAAGCTACTGCCTGAATTTATCCTATAAACATATATAACTTGCCTCACATCAAGGTTTACCTTTGCAACCTGCAAGTAACTGAATAATGACTTCCCAAAAGTAGTTCATACTTCAAAAAGCTCTCAAATGAAACTCAGTTGTTAAACCAGACAGCGGTTTATAAAAAAATAAATACAGTGTTACCTGGACTAGAAATCCGGTCACGGTATTTCGGTATATCACTGCTCAGTGTCTGAAGCATAACCCACATTGTGAATGTGAAGAGTGCTGCTAGGAAGCCATAGAATACCAGATAGAATAGCAAGATCAATCCTGTAAAAAAAAAAAAAAGCTAAAATTACTATTTTTGTCTTATCTAATTCCATTATCTATTTTGAAAATCAAAAATGGGAAATTAGCGATACAATGTTTGTAGTCATAAATACGCCTCTAGCATACATATGTAATGCACAGTGCACAATAATGCATACAAAGGGGTTTTCTTAATACTTTATGATTCTTAAAGGGCATTTTGGCATCTCTATTTTTAAGAGAGAAGCATTAAAAACCACTCTTTGGGCTATATAGGAAAGCTGGCAAAAATGACTAAGCAGTACATTAGAAAAAAAACCAAACTGTCACTAGTTTACTGGAATTTTAGCTTTGAATCTGGTTGTTGGGAAGATGAAAGAACTGTGGGAAAAGATAAAATTATTACACTGGATCCAGACCAGGGAGGAAGCAATTGGTGCTTTAATAACATAGCTGGTATTTGAGGGAACTCCACACAGAGCAGTCCTTCACACACATCCCCTGTTACAAGATACTTCTCAAGGTGAAAATGCTTTCTGCCACATGTTTTTGAAAACAAACCAAGCCATCCCTTCAGATTTATCCAGCCTAACACACACACACCTGCTTTATCAATCTACCCTGGGGACCCACCAACTACACAGATATTACCAGCTTCAACTTGTTTCATTAACTGAGCACTCAATACCAACCTAAAAAAATGTGTGGGATGCTGTTTTAGGACTGAGCATCTGAAACTTAAGGACACATGCAGAGACTGTCCAAAGGGGACTGGATGCTTGAACTGAGAGCCATCTTTAGAACTGTTCTAATTCAAAAACAACCAAATGTTAACACAAATTCAATTTTTATTGGATGTTTAGCTGTAAGGGCACTATCAGAAGCCAGAGATGTAACTTGGGTAGGAAGAAAAGCACTTTAAAACCACTATGCAGCATCCTACCACTGACACTTGATCATGTGAGAGAATCAAATGCAGAATTTTTAACTTTCATGGAAAAGGAAAGAGCAAAAGCAAACACAACTGTACCCCAGTGCTACGTACTGTTCACTGGAAGATGGCAAAAGGAAGCCTAAGCCCTGGCTCCTGTCCCAGAAATTATGCCTGCATTTTGCACTGAAATAGTTTCTAGTGTAGTATGGTCCTCAGAAACCTGTGACTGCTAAAAATCCAAGTACCCGTTTTCCTGAAAGAACTCTGAGTACATCTATTAAAATAATGATGTGGTTTCCAAATTCTTTACTGTAAATAAAGTTCTCAACAGTAACCAGCTGAATGTCAGTGGATTTGCAGCTTGGTTTTAGTTTTCAATCTCGCATGTTGAGGAAGTTACCTACCAATCTGCAATAACCTGAAAATGACCAGCTATTTAAAATACTTTTGAAACCACCAAGATATAAGATTCTATGCAGCAATTAGGAATAGCAAAGTATGCAAACACAAAAACAAGACTACTCTATAATGAACAAGATAGTTAGACATCTATTGTGAATGATTGCTAAGGTTATTCAGAAGCTATCTAGCTGCTGAAATGAGAACATAAAAACAAATAGTAGAAATTCTAGTCAACAAAAGCCATTACAAAAGTTGCACCTGTATTTGGGACGGCAGCAATTTGTTTTACCTATAAGCTTATAATTGCTTTAACTGGATTCAAAACAGAACAAAGATCTTCTGATTAATAGCCAATGTGTTCTGGGTATTAAAAAAACAACCAAACAAAAAACCCTCCCTTACAAAACCTCTGGTCAGCTTACATTTTGATCCATACAAGTTAAACTACAGGATACTTTCAAACTGTCTAGAAAGTACACCTTCCATCAAGTGACCAAGACATTCATCAAATAGCCCCAATGGAACAGAAGAATTTGACACGCAAGACAAGACAACGAGCTACCACGGCAAGTAGAGTAAAAGCAAGAAAATGAGGGAAAATTACTTCAGACTACACCGGTATTTTAATTTCTGTAACAATAAACCAAACTTCATTGGGAAAAGAAAAAACTGATGAGCACAACATGGGTAATCAGAGCACCACGGTGTGCAGTTCTAAGCAGAGTCCTGCTTTGGGCCAAGAGTACTACATCACCTGTATTCCTGGCCTCAGAGCTGACCCCAAAGAGCAGGTGCCACAAGGGGCAGCTCTCCCCCATGGGGTGACTGGTGCCCCCACCTGCACAGCCCCACACTCCAGCGGGGCAGGAGCCCCTCCCACCACGGGCAGCAGCAGGGCAGAGCCCTCACAGCCTGGGGAGCACAGCACAGGGCTAACAGTGATCCCCACTCCGTGCTGGAGACTGCACTGACAACAGCACCTTCCCCAACCCCTCTCCCTCCCAGCAGCAGCCCAACCACCAGGGAAATGCAGAAGGAACACGGCTGGAAAAGCTGTTTCTATTCACAGCCCTGGAGCTCCAGCAGCCTCCCCCAGCCCAGCAAAGCGCATGCGTGCTCACACACAGATTATTTTTAATCTTTATTTTAATACAGCCTGTAAATGCACTGCAGAACGCTGACCACTAAACTGACCCATTTACACTGCTTTGCGACACAAAAGAGGGAAAAAACAAACAACAAAAATCCCCTCTGCACCTTCCAACAGCCCCAAACTGAGTAAGCTGCTCTTTGTGAGCCTATTAGTACTAATTATCCTTAGCTAATCACAGTGAGCAAGCCATAACCTGTCAAGAAACTCTGCCAAAATAACTTCACATAACACTGGATTTCTTGTCAGGAAACAAGATGTACCCAAGTAACAGCGAAAAGCTATCCTCCTTATTTCCTCCAAACAAAGTACAGCTTCCATATCTAACATGCAACCCAATTCAGTTGTTGTAGAACACCTTGTACACCAAAACAGTAACACAAGAAAAACTCAAACCAAAATTCTGCATCACAATTTACCTACTTGTTTTGGTTTGCATTTCTTTTTGCAGGGCATGACAGTACCTAAAACGCTTCTTCATATCCTAACCACATCAACAAGCAAGTCAAATCTGGAAATCTTCAATTTCTGAACCAACATGTTGGTACTGTCATTAGCTGGAATTCATTTCTCCACTGTGAAAATTAGAATTTCTGACTCTGGTGAATACAGGCTATCACAACCCTGGCAATCATTTCCATGGAATACAAGCTTTCCAAACCTTACATGGCAAAAGCAATGAAAAGCACGTTACTCTGGCATAAGCCAAACTGGCAAATCCACCTGTATGTAATGCACAGTTATATATATATAGATATCAATATAAACACTCCCACAAACAGGGTAGCAACTATTCAACATTACCTGCAACAACAAAAATGAAATTCTGTTTTCATGGTTTGTTGGATTCCATGCTGTACTGATCCTATCACCTGCATGACTGTCCTTCAGCATCTTTAACGAGTGGGATTTAAACACCCAAGTGATGTTTCTACTGACTACTACCAGTACCAAGAACATCAAGGAGTTTTAGTCCACCTGCAGATTATTTCCCTACTCTAACCTAACATAACTATAGACATGAAATAATCACTAATCTTATTTCTTGGACACTCAAGAATTACTGTTCTCCAGATTTGAGCAACAGCAGAGGGACAAAGAGAAAGTCACAAAAGCCAGGGTCTGATGCCATGATTAATCATTTAGAACAGCCCCCCACCACAAAATACACTTACTGTACTATTAGAGTATACTGATATCTGTAACAAGACAAAGCAAGATGCCTTTTTTCAGAGCAATCTGAACCAAGGAAAATAAAATATTCTACTGCAATGGCAGACAGTGATGCCAGAACGTTTAATATTACACTACTCACGAAGAAAGCTAAATTACAATAAATCCCGCCTCAAAACACCAAAAAAGAAGACAGAATAACCATGTCAGAAAAGCAGTTAAAACTCTGACAGCACTTTTTTTTGTATCCACTGAATTCCAACCAGAAATCCAGTGAAGACAAAAAAAAAAGACACAAAGCTGGATCCTTTGTTATGGTGGCCAACAAGAGTGTATTTCCACTGACACGGTGGAAATTTTCCAAAAAATAAGGTGTTGGGTTTTGTTTGTAATTACAAACACGTATCTGTGCACCAAAGGATACAACTAAGCATTCAAAAGAAAATTCAGTAGGTCTGAATTTCTATGTAGTTCAAGGCAATGCCACCTCTACCTCAAACACCCTAACACAACCAGATTTACAGAACAACTTAAATACACTTGACTTGACATCTAGTGTGACCAGAGATGAAGTACTGCTACAGTCTATATTGCCCTTTTTTTGGGCACGAATTATTTTTCTGTAACCTCATGCAAAAAGAATTAACTCTCTTGTAAGACAGTGCATACACCTGAGTATGCAGTGAGCACCTCACTACAAGACGTTTATGACGATCTCACTCCATTCTTGCTAACTCTAGGCAGACACAGCACCCTGCCATTACAGGCAGAGACAGATGCTGATCTTCCTTTCCCTTGCAGGAAGGCCCCACCTAGCAGTCAGCCGAGTCCTCCTTTCTCTGCTGTACCTGATTAAACGCTGGGTGTACCCCAGACCCACCCTCATTCCCATCAGCTCTTGGAGGATTATCAGCACCCCTCATGCCTTGCTGCTGAGAACAGCACAGCCTCAGGTCAGCAGTTTTTCCCAGTAGTTTCTGTCTCTTTTAATACAACAAATGATTATGCCAAATAATTAAAAACAGAAGAGCTGGCGGGGGAGTGTGTGTAGGTTTGGATATCAACTTGTAAAAGATTCAAACTGAAGTACCCCTCAAGTCTGCAAAAAATATGATGAAAGTCTTCAATTTTTTTCTGCCGGAGGAGACACATTATAGAGTTTTCACCAAGCTATAAAAAGCAACTCTTTACCAAACTCTAAAATGCAACCTCTGTTACATGACAAGTGAGTAGAGGAACCACTTGTGTTTGATCTTTTCAAAGATCCTGCCGTGGAAATGGCAGATAGAGGAGTACTCCGATGCCACAGCATTGGGATTCACAGAGAATCACTGCCTTGTAGTCACCATTTACATAAGCCCCCAGGACTGTGTCAGACTAGGGCAAAACATGCACATACTGTGAATAATTCCTTAAAGGTTTCTCTACTGCTCCTGTCTTGTTTCTGTGAGGAAGCTGTCTTGAGACAAGAGAAATAGGCACAGCAGAACCAGAGCCAGCTGAATTCTCATCGTGCTGCCCCTGGAGACAGGACAACCCAGCCGACTGGCAACCAGAGCTCTCCGCCCCCGTGTCCTCGCCTTTCAGCCCAGAGACCAGCAACAGAAAAGGAACTGTAGTCGGTGGGAGCTCCAAGCTCACACCTCTACTGTAGGAGCAGAAGGAGACCAAACCCTGCATGTTCTCCTGTGCCAACAGAACCACCCAATTAGTGTCCTGCCATTAGAAAGTAAAACCAAACAGAATGCCACACATCATGCCCCAAAACCAGTCAGACTATAATTAAATTAAATAAGCACAGTATGTTAATAATGGAATGCCAAAACAAACAAGTATTGATGAAAAAATACACTGAAAATATGGTATTACTGAACATTCACTTCCTGATGTCCAGGCTGAGGAAATGGTATATAGTAGTAACCACATGCCAATCACCTAAACTACTAAATAAAACTTCTTAACAAAGTAAAATTATTTGACTTGCCTACACAAAGTAAAAATATTCCAACTGTCTACAGATACTTTCCTCAAGTAGCTGTAGAAATTCAGTTGCCAACTAAGTAATCTCATCTTCAAATGTTATCTATTGGCCTTGGTTTAACTTGGATGGACTAGTAACATCCTAAGTGACTTATCCTACTAGATGGGTATAAACAGAGAAGCTGGTTTCATCTTCACCTTTAAAAAAGATTAAAAAATTGCAATCTATTTCTAACATATCTACAGTCTGTGCTGCTCAGCCTCATGACACAGCCAGACTTCTCCAATCCACACACCCGGCCCACGCACTTGAGGAAAACCTGCCTGTACAGAAAGATCCCTTAGACAACAGCATAGTGGAAATTTCCTATCCTTTGCTATTCAACTGGCAGAGTAGCTGCAAGCTCTTATTTCCATCTGAATGGAGGGTAACTGCGGTAAGAGCTCGGGCCCTCTCCTGACGGGCAGGAGACACGGGCACGGCGGAGAGAGCACACCCCGTGCACAGCCCGCTCAAAGCTCCTCCTCGCTGTTTCAACACCAGGATTCATTGAGATCGTGTCAAGGCCAAGGATGTATTGGCCTGTTCCTTAACACCACGCTGAGAGCCTTGTTGGTTTTGTAAGCACAACTATTACGTATCCCAACTACATCCAAGTTTTGGGAGGAGACGCAGCATTTTCTGAAGTCAGTAAATACGTCCCATGAGGGCTGAAGAAACATCCTAATATTAAGCATTTGTACAACTGTTTAATATGAGAAAACACACTCGGAAAATCCAAATATTTTTATTGGAAGCAACCAGACTACGATAACATGCTTTCCAGCTCTCAAGAAAGCAATGGGATGACTACCTGAAAATAGGAAAACAAACACTGCCTTCACAGGCTTTACTGGAGAGCCCTCATTTAAAGCCTCCTTTAAGAAAATAAAAGGCCCAGAAGCCCCACGCTGGAACAAATTTAGCACGATGACGCACAACCACACACAACGATCACTTTCTGGAATCGGGGCTCATTAACTTCTGGGGAGGGGGGCTGGGGATTTTCCTTTCCTGTCCCCGCCCGACCTGCGGCCCCAAGTACAAAGGCGATCGGCGCCCATTCATTCTGGATTCCGGGGAGCTGCCGCGGGCTGCGGGCGATGCCGCGGGCGGGGCCCCCGCACTCGGGCGGAAACCCGTCACGGCCGCCCCGC
>VWZU01015904.1:2526577-2573053 GCA_013397095.1 Sterrhoptilus dennistouni | reverse complement strand
GACGGGACGCCCGCCCCGGGGTGTTCTGTGAGAGCCCAGGACAGGACATCAGCCCCAGGGTGTTCTGTGAGAGCCCAGGACAGGACATCAGCCCCAGTCAGAGGCCAGGTGGGCAGGGCCCTGGCCTGTCACAGGGACCAGCACAGCCTTGGCAGTGCTACATCACAGCAACTGGAAAAGAACTAATGCATAAAAACTTGTCTTCCAGAAAGCAGACATCTGCACACATTGCTGAAAAAATTGTACAAAACCACCTGCAGCCACTTCTGATATTTACAATAGCAGAGAAATATTAGTGCTAGTTCAAAGAGTACTGAAAAATTATCCAGAGAGCAGAAAACAAGCTAACATAGAGTATGAACCTCCCACATTTCAGCTTATTTGGCTTCTGAAAGGAAAAAACCTGACAAGAGACTGGATTAATTTGAAAAGGTACTTAAATATAGGAAAGATATCTCAATAACATGACCTTTTCAACCTGGCTGACAAAGGCAATGGTATCCATTTGTTGGAAACTGGAGCAAGACAAACCTAATGTTGACATCTCCTGACTGTGAGGACAATTAAATATTTAAATATTTTTTATCAGCAGAGATAGCGGGTATACCTTTGCTTGGGTTTTAAACATGAGATTAGATATACTTTAAAAAGACAGGTTTTAACTCAGGTTTGGCAGAAATCCAATCGTGTGTGTCAGGGGGTTGCTGAAATACTTGAGCTGGTTCCACAGAGATAAATGAGGGAATGGCACAGGTGGTTCTGAACGTGGGTGTCTGAACATTGTCAAGTGTAGGCTCATCTCACAGACCATTCAGGACTAAGACTGCTCCTCAGTTTACAATTTCTTGTTTCTCTGGAGAGGCAACTTTATCTGTATGGCTGATCTTTGTAGTGGCATCATCAGTAATACTTATTTCCCAGAGCACAACAGGAAGAAAACCACCTTAAAAATAAGGTATGGTGATGATGCTAAAACTGTAAATCATATAACACAAAATATTCCAAACCTCTAAAGTATTGCCTAAGCATACCTGCTAAGTTCTTTTTAAAGGTTGCAGAACTCTGGGGAAAAAATGATAGGAGGCAAGATTGTAATTGTTAACAGTACAGAAACTCTGCAGAAGGCAGTTCTTCAGCACAAGGGAGTTTTTTTGTGTGTGTTGCTAAAGGGAATTTCACTTTGGCCCATTGGAGAATTCCTGAAAAGTAGAAAACCATCCCTTTCTTCTCTAGTCTGGGTCTAGGGTGGACCACAGCATGACACAACTTTGGCACGACTTGGATAGCTCCCTGGGGCTGCTGGAACTTCCAGAGGGGCCTGCCCAGTCTCGTTTCAAAGCAGCTTTTGAATTGCAGGAGACGTATGCATCAGGCTCAAATCTGCTTCTTTATCTTCAGCTAAGTTTAAACTGGAATTAGAAGATACACAATAAACTCAGGAAGGAACAACTTCAAAAATATGGTAAAAAATACTTTCTACTTCACTGTACAAAATACCAAGACCCACGTTTTCATGAGAAAAATACATACAAAAGACTTCCCACTAAAAATGAAAAAGAAAATGTCTGTCATTGTGAGAGTAGAAAGAGTTCAGAAACAGTTCTTGTGTTTGGGAGTTTGCCAATGAATCAGAAAGGGCTGGTAAAAATGCATTCATTGTGCAGAGCCCCCTCACTCTGGAAAAAACTCCTTTATTCACAGAGACAAGATTCTGCTCTCATATATAGCATGATAACTCCTGTGAAGTCAATGGGATTTGACTTGCATTACACAGAGATTTTAGCCCAGATATTCAGCATTTGTTTACAGTAGGAACAAAGACTCTAACCATTGTTAAAAACTATTTCACTGCTTATTTTTAATACAAAGGGTTCAAAGTGAGGAAAGCTCAATTTGTAGGAATTTCATAACCATCAGGGGTTTTATCCATTTTATAACATGTTGTCAGAGTTCAGTTTCAGATTTTTTTCATGGACAAGTAAAAGAGCTTCTTAACAAAAGCTGGTTTGAGAAGAGTTTATAAAAAAGGTATCTGTCTTCACTGCTGAAGCATTTTCTATCCTCTTGAGCTGGTACTTTGTAAACAGCAACTGAGTGAGGGACCACAGGTGTTTATTGGCAAAGTCTGTCTACATCAGTGAAGAACAGGTCTGAGACAGAAGAAAAGGGAGCTGGGCAAGACAGCTGGCATTAGTTCATGGCTCTCTCTGGGATGGGAGCAGAAAGGGCAGGGACAAATGGGAAGCTGTTAGGAAGAAGGGCTTAAGGGGGAAAATGAAGCACAAAGAGGCAGAGAGAGGAGTTTGGGGCTGGAAATTCAGTTTATGATGAAACTCATATTAATTATCAAGTGCTGCTGAAAGAGATGGTCCCTCCTCTCTCTATTCCACTGTCCCTTCCAACCCTGGCTGTGATCTTTAGCATTGGTGTTCATTTTACCCCATGATGACCTGATTCAGAGAGCTGAACTGAAAGAAAAGGAGCTATACAAGTTTAGTTCCCTGACTCAGCTCACAAGGGAGACAGGACAGACAGTAGGAGGAACAGGACGGACTACCCCTTTCAGTAGCAGCCCACAATTAGATTGGCAGAACCACATCCTGAGTTCAGCAGGGGACTCAGGCAGCAAGCCAAGGAGAAAGCCAGCACTGGCTAAGTCAGGAGACTGAGGCTGAAATGAAGAGTCTATAAAGACAAAACACTGTTGAAAAATTGATGTTGGAGGGAACGAAAGGCCTGGAGAAGTGAGGTCAGGTTTGGAAGGAAGAAGAGGATAGAAAGAAATTGCAGGATTCTGTCCTTGCTGCAGCATTATGTTCAGTTCTTAAAAATACATTACAAATACTAAATTTCACTATCCTTTACCACCAAATTTTCTGATGCAATTATGAGCCAATGTGCAAATGTCATTGCTTTCTCTTATAACAGATGATGACAACTCCTTACTCTTATCAGCAACCAATGGATGCAGCAGGGAAGTCTTTTGCAGTCATCTAATCTTACCGATAGAAACAGTGGTATCATACCAACACGATAGTACTGACGTCTCTAGGTCATTAGAAAAACAGGGAAAAAAAATTAAAAAACAACAAAACAAAAGAAGACAAAGGAACTTTGAACACCTGTAAGGCTACAAAATACCCTTTTTAAAGGTTGACTCAGACACAGCTAAAGACAAGCCAGAAAGACTCATAAACTTTTCCTCTAAAAGAGATACCTACAAAACCAAAAATCTTTGGCAGACAAAATTGGATTTAAATTTTTCTGCTTTTTATCTGGTATATCTGTTAAGATATCTGTCACATGAAAGTGTTCATCTTTTTCATTCAGTTTTTCTTCTGTATCTGCATTTCCCTACTGATGAAAATTTAGTCTATACAACACAGAAGTTTGTGCGGATGGCTCTGAAATACAATAGGTTGCCCCTCTAATTTACTTAAATGGTACTGAGAAATTATCCCACGATGGGAACTAGTATTTTCAGTTTTCCCAGCCCAGCTTTCTTCCCCCAGTCGAGTCACTGAATCCCTTAGTGATCTTGAACAAATTGTTGGATTTAATTGCACCCGAATCAAGCCAGCAGGATCAGTAAAGTAAAAAGCATCTTTTCCCTGCAAACCAAACCCTGTGCCTGCACTGTGCCTTCCCTAGTAACCACATGAGTGAAAGTAACACATTTCCCCTTGGGACCATCGTGAGGGAGTCAAGCATTCCAGATGTGTTTCAAAACCTAGGAGATGGGTTCAAATCTGGTCTTGAAAGATATTCTTGCTAATCCAGTAACTAACATGATGGTTTTGCATAGAATAAAGAATCTTAAATATTTAGAAGCATATAATTATAGTGTTTTTAAAAGAGACACTATTACTTAATACATATTAATTTACTTGTTCACTTCAAACAGACTAGATCTCAACTGTTATGTTTTTTAAACTGTGGTGGCTTATTTAATGAATGCTTGTGACTCATAAGACCTATTATTAGTCCTTCTGAGCATACATTAGCGAAAAAAGAATTATAGCAAGCCAGCTTTTATGTACTGTTTAGCAGAAAGTTCACAGTATTATATAAACCATTGCAATGTAGTTCCACTTTGACTACTAACATGTATTGTAATCTGCTTACTTTGGGTATGTTCCATTTTACTTCCTAATCCAAATAGTGTGTGTTACAGCTATACACCTTAGTGATGGTGGCATCAAACTGAAGTTATAAAAATATTGCACCAGCTGCTACACAGGAACAGCTTCTAACTGATATTTTTATCTGGGGTTATTTACTAACTCTTTGTGAGTATGTCTGCCCTTCAGTGAGAGCTAGATTTGTTAAAAAGCCAAGCACCTTCCTCTTTCTTTAACCACAAATGATACTGCAGATGCTTAGCATTTTTTCCATGAAGTCCTACATCCATCTGTTCCTGATAAATTCACTCATAGGGAGTATCCCTATAGTAAGTACATTTGTGGAATGCCCACACAAAGTCACAAGGCTTACAAATTGAGATAATATCTACTTTTCATGCTGTTTATTTATATGCATTTTGAAAAGGAAGTTGAAAAAAAGAGAACTTTTGAAAATCAAAAATGAAAGTCAGCATTTTCTTTCTAGTCTGAATGTGGGAATTCCACCATTAGTCTATTTTTGGTCTGACTTTTTTACAGCATTTTTGGTAAGATTGTGCTACCCTTACAGCAAATTATCAAATCATCCTAAACAAAATTATAAACTCTTAGCAGTTGATTTTTGTTGATTTTTAACTATCTGTGGTTGTGAAAAGGCAGTAGATACACTGTAGTCTGTAAAATAATTTTACAAAAAAGTAATATAGGAATAATATAAAAGAATCATAGCTACATAGGATCTGTGGGCCCTTTTCTTTTTGATTCTGCAGGCTCCTGCATGTTTCATTCTCAGTAAATGCTAGTGGATTTTCCCAACAGGGCCACCAAGCAATTATTTTAAAATTATTTTTTGTATGTATTTTCCAATTTCTCTCACATTTGAACAAGCACGTACAACCAGCCTCCCTTTACATTGCTTCCTAATCATAATACAAGCTAAAAATGTTTATTCTACCTCCAATTGCCAGATGCAATCCTTTGAAAGGAAGGAAATTATGCTGAAACAGAACACTTAACTTATTTCTCTCTACTTTAAGGGCAACAGTGGTTAATACAAGAGGATGGGAAAATATAAATTTTTAAAAACATGGTAGCTTGGCAAAGTTTTTCTTCAGATTCATACTGCAGACAAAACCAACAAAAATCCACACCTGAGTGCTCACATAATAAGCAAAGCTGCTGTATCTTCTCCTATGCTAGGAGAGATCCTTGCCATACATGAATGAAAGTGTTTGACTAGGAGGAGCAGGATCTGGTTCACTGAAAAATAAAAAAAAAATCCTGTCAAAATTGGTCTGTTATAATCACAGAGCCTAAGAGAAAATAAAATCTTAAACTACAAACAAACCCTGAGTATTAAAAAAATAGACTGAAATGTTTCACATCCTTGTTACTGCAGTTCTCTGCTGCTGCAATTGTAATGGGCACTTTGTTCTAATACCATCAATCTTCATTTTTTATTTATTTGCTAAATTGTTTGCTAACATGAGAAAAAGAAGATAATTTATAATAAAAGCCCATCTGCATAGATTTGTGCAAATATAATTGCACATTCTAATGCTCAGACAAGGACATATTGATCATACCTGAGATCTATTTGTTAACAAATCTGGGGTCATAGAAATGGATTTTCAAAAAGTAATTTCACCACAGATAAAATAAAGTATTTACAGCCATCCTAAGGAGCAAACCTGCTGTGATTTATGGCAGAAATCATAGTGCAGCTTCCAGGTGTGGAAGATAATTTATGAAACAGATGAAGGAACTGTATTTCATAAGTGCTATGAAGAGCAGTGCTGTGTTCTCAGCATTTAAACACAAACAAAGCACAGCTGGCCAGTGCACTGAACACACCTGTGGTGCTAAGGCTGCTGCACAGCTGCTGCCCTTCATGTCAAGATGGACTAGTCTAATTTGGTACACAGAAAAGGTCATTAGCAAGCTTATTAAAGGTTATTAACCAGTACTTGAGAGGCATGACTTCCCTGGGAAACTATAACAGAAAAATACAGAATTAATCATACTGAAAACATTGAAGTGACTGCAGAGAAATAGTTATTTGTGTAGATCATAGGCAATGAATTCATACCCAAATCCATTATATATTGCCCCAAACAGTGTTCAAATGAGTACTACTCCAGGAAATACTAAACATCTACCTTAAATTTGACCATGAAATACAATTATAACTGTCCCCTCCTCCTTGGTAATTGTCAAGTCATTGAGGTGATCTCAGTAAGAGCAGATTTTTTATTAGATCCTAAATCATTGTCAGCACCCATAGTGGAGTCCAGGTAGGGCAGCTATAGTATGTGCCTTGTAGGTACGAGCCCTATATTTTAAAATATTCTTAGAAGGAGACCCAATTTCAAAACTTGGTTTTAAATTAGGTCTCTTTATTTAATCCTTAAGGATTCATATGACCAAGATACAAACCCAGTTCACCTTATCTACATGTAAATACCCTTAAGTAAACTGGGGGACAAGTAAGCCACTAACTGGAAACCCTGTATTTGGGTGGGAGAAGGAATTGTTTATGCAGCATAAGAAAATGTCAGTAATTCTTGCTAAACAATGTTCTTGAACACAGACCTAAGAAATCTTTGATTCAGGGGAAGCCAGTGCAGATTCAGGTTTTGCTATCAGTGCCATTTCTATAGCAGAAAGACACAAAACCTCATTTGCAGTCCTCAGCCATTAACTTTGAAAAAGCTTGTAACTCTATGCAAAAATCATCATTTAATTTTAATTTCCTGCATTGCATTAAATGAAAAAGGTGTAAGTATTATACTTTTATCATTGTTGTCTTTCCATTTTAATTACATTTGGGACAGATTTCTTAGCCTGTGATTGATGTGCAGGTGGAAAATAACAAGTTAATGATGAGATAAAGATTGTATTTTTTTTACTAGCTTTTGCTTTGCTTCTGGCTCATGCAGAGATTCTGTGTGCATTTACAGAGATTTCCAGGGCAGGTTCTGAGCCTTTACCCTGTGAGATACATATTCTGCTGTTTCCTAGACATAAGATTTTTACTTCCTTTGAGTTAAATAATACATAATAAATCAGTTTGTAGAGACAATTATCTGATTAAGATTCCTATTAAATAAAACCCCCCTTCTTTCATGGTACTTTTCTAAGTTTGTGTTCAGCTTGAGGCAAGTAGTGCTGGGTTCAGTACACTACTTGTTTTGCTTTTCAACTACTAATTTCAGAATAAATCCTTTTGGCACCTTGAAATATGAAGTATTCTTTTATTAGAACTCATGCCTGAAGCTCAAGTCAGAAAACAGACAATGTTCTTTCATAAGAGTTATCCTACCATATAGTTTGGTTTTTTTAATTTAAGACTTTTCCCTAGTCTAAAAAGGGCTAATATAAAGTATGAAGTAAATAAAAATGCTGCTGTCTGAACTTGAAGCAGCAGAATAGCCCAAAAAAATCCTTAGAGTGTCATTTAGTATTACTCAGATAAGCATCTCTGACCAGAGAGACTCTTATAAAAAACAAGTATTTTTTAATTGAGTTCTTCTGAGCACATATACTGTGCTCTCGAGCCATTCTCCTTGGCTCTCCTTGTGTCTCCCTCCCTATTGCTTTGCTTCTCCAGTGAAATAAAAGCCCTTTACATTGACAAAACCATTTGTGTTGTCACTAGAAACAAAACTATACAGATGACTGTGCAGTAATCTATAAATAGTAAGTTGAGCAACTGAGAAATTGGTAGGTAAACCGTCCCTCTAGAGATGGATACACAAAGTTCATTGCAGTTGGTACAATTACTTTAGATGCCCTGGTCTTTGTCTGCTAACCAGCAGTAGGCTTCAAGAGAGTTTTTACTTACTGTTAATAAATAAATAAATTTCTTCTAAACAGTCAAAATATTTTCATATCATCTAGGTGACCCAGAGATGTGTGGCCAATTCTGAAACATTTCTTCATTCTCTTATTTATCAGTTCTGCTGGTAGAAGCTTTAATTGCAGTCTGCTAGCTATATGAAGGAAAAAACAAATTAATAGAGGGTTGTTCACTTGATTTACTATAAATTAGAAAGTATTTCCAAGGGGAAAAGAAAGATTCAGGCAGCATTTGCTCTCTTGGTATTGTAAAAAAAAAAAGGGCATTGTTCATTTCAAAGAATAGCTTTTACAGAATGAGTCTATTTTTTTCCTTACCGGAAGATTGCAGGAACAGAACACAATTAATGCATTTACTGCCACTCCTGATTAAAGTGAAGATTTAAGGTCCTGCATAGCCTGTCTTAAACTAATTTCAAAATGTCTATTTTTCAGATAATGCCAATATGATGGCCATTTCAGAACAATACAGTCTGGAACACTGACCATTCCATGGATCTCAGAATAACAAATTATCCCTGTGTCCATCCAGACAAAGACTGGAGTGTGTTTGTTAATACAGCTCTCAAATTACAACTTTCTCCCCTCAAAATTAGTAATTTTCATTACTATTCTCATTTACAGTTCTCCAATTAAAAACTTTCCCTCTGTTTTACTGTCAACTAAAGACTAAACAGATACCTGTAGATTATTAAGTCCTCAATTAATTAAAGACTAAACAGATACCTGTAGATGATTAAGTACTCAATTAATTAGCCCTGCAAAAATATGATTGAGACAACACAATGAAGGGGTGTACAAGATTTATACTCTATTACTACACAGAAGATAATTTCATCACACAATCTGATCTTGGGTCTATTAGCATAATAAAACTAAAAACCTTGTCACATGGCCAGCCTTTGACTTCAGACTATACCAAACATCTTCATCATCTTGTTCTTCTCACTGAAAAAGGAAGAGTGAAATATCTAAGAACTTGTGCTGCATATCTGCTTAGAGAGTGTACTGAAATCATGAGCACGACCACTGAGGATATGGTGTAGCTGCAATAACTAACTCACCAGTTTTAAAGAAGTCCAAGTTTCAGAACTGATGCATTCACTTCAAAGGAGTTCAGTTTCTTAAATTCAGTAAATTTCAACTTTTTTTTTTTTTAAGACAGAAGATATGGAATCTTGAAAATCAGGGTCATATTCTATTCAAGAGCAAAAACAGTTATGTAATTCCTGTTCAATAAGAGATCAACATTCACAAAGCCAATAACTTTGATGCACTTAGAGAAAAAAGAAAAATTTGGTTAGGAATCACCTGAGGTGACTCCCTGCTTAGAACTGTGTTTTCAGGTACATGTCAAAATTTGAAAGTGAATCTGTCCTTACATAAACTTGGGCAGATTCTTAGTGTTGCCATTATGCAGAGCCTGTTTCCTTCATTGCTGTTAGCTTTACAGATGAAAAGGAGCTGTTTAAGGTGAGGAAACTGTTGGCAGCAAAATAAACTAGCTTGGCAAAAGATCAGGAGGTTTCAATCTCTTGGCAAGAAATCAAAGTTTCCTTCCTTTCTTTGTTTTAAACACTTGATCTGCCGTTCTCTGAACAAAGCATATGGAAAATTCTGAAGAGATTATCCATTTCTTTCTTCCTTTCTCTGCCTGAAACTGAAGTAACCTAAGAGCTTTTAGAAAAACCAAATGTAAGAATACATACTCAATTTTGGTTCTCATGGGTAGTAGATTCTGGATTGGGGTTATGAATTCAGGAATTACAGGACTTTTCATTCAGCATCTGTCACCCATCCACATCAAAAAGAACGCAACATCTTGATTTAGTATTGACACAGAAAGATGGGGAGAGGAGCAAAAATGTGAACTGCAGAAATGAGAAAAATCACCTGGGGGCATGGAATTTAGGAAAACCAGTCTTGACTTAACAGAGTAGAACTCTCATTTTGGGATGTCTTATACTAAAATGAAAGCATGAAAATTCTTAGATCGTACCAGACAATATATCATTATCAGATTATTTTAAACAGCATGCAAAGTATCCTTGCAATTTAGGAAGAGCACATTTTCTGATTTCTTCCTATGTACTTGATGAAAAGATGCAGCTGAGCAATACAACTACAGAACACAGCTTCCCACCTTTCTTCAAAAAACATTGAGAATGCTGCTGCTTTTACTATTTATTAAATAAAACCAGATCTGAGTATCAATAGATGCATAACTGTAGAATCATTACACCTTTTCACAGTCTCTCAGAAAGTTCATCCTTTTCAATGCAATACCTTAAACATGAAAATTTTTATGTAAGTGTGCTCTGGCAGCTCATTAGTTTGATGACAGGTTCCAGATTTTGGCACTACAGTGTCTCACTAAGTCAGCGTGGGAAACCAGAAGTTTACATACTTGTACATACTACTGGCAGCACTGCTTAGCCATCTTAATTAAATATCCAGAAGTATTTGCCTTCACTCTATGCAGCAAGATATTTAAATTGGCCTCTTCAAATCTTACTTGATTTTTGGATGAATATTTCTATGTGGATGCTGATTGAAATAGCCTGCAAGAGTGATACAGTTTATTTACAGACATGGACAATAGTTGTACTAAGGAACTGATATGAGCTAAAATATCTCCTTTTTGCTTAAGAAAATATTCCTTAAACTACAGCCTAATTGTCAATATATGTTCATTTCCTATTTCTCATCTTTTTGGACACCAGGTAATTACTGATGTATCATTACCTACTCAAGGTAGCTCTGTTTTTACCAACTGTGTCACAGTTTTGGGGTCAAATATAGCTTCTCGTCTGTTGGCAAAATTGCATTAATGTATCACATCCTAGTAGGGAACAGGATGGAAGTTACCCAGGAGGAAGGGATGAAACCTTGTAAAGAACAGAAAGGAAAAATTTTTGTATTCTTCAGAAAAAACTTTGCCTAATGGTTGTTGTCAAATCAGATTCATAGTTCTTGCATAATTAGGATAGAATAAAACAGGTTTACAAACCAGATGCCATATTTGAGATTACTCTTTTGTCAACTCATCCTGTACAAGTTCACCAGAGAGTTTCCTCCTCTTGTTCATGACATCCTGTTGTCACGAACAAGACGTTTATGGTATTCGTTGTTTAAGGTATTATGTTTTGGAAACAGAAGCAGAATTCTTTTGCCTTATTTGTAAATCAGGCCTCTTTCAAGTTGCTGCAGAGTAACAGGCTAAATTGGTAATTGGTGCTAGCAATCCTTCTTTATGATCCTGGTGTTATTATTACTGATAATGGTAAGAATTATCCATACTCCTTACTATGAATTGAATTCCTTCCTACAAGGAAATGAACAAACAGGAATGCTTTGCAGCCTTCCTGTTTGGCCCTGTTGCAGACGTTCTCTCGTTGGTTCCACTCCAATCATCCATTTCTATCAAGAAATATCTCTACTGTCAGTCTAGAGAAGCTATTCCTAACAGTGGGACTGAAATTACTCCATCCATTATGAAACCTGACTTCCTTCTGCCCACTTTCATACTCCCAAAGTCACTTCTGCCTTCCATGCTGGCGATGTCAGCAGCAGGCTCAAGCCCTCATATCACTCATATCACAGTGCTGTGCTCTGCTCTATGTCCTCTGAGAAGTCCAAGAGATGGGAACCACTTCCCTCTTTGTAGTTGCATCAATGTATTAGCACAGACTGAGCACTAAGCTCTGCAGAGCAGCAGAGTTAAAAGAAAGCTTCTACTGCTGTCCAAAAGGTGTGCAGTGGGAACAGAATGTATTGCTGTAGGAATGTTTGCAGAGAGCAGTGATTAACAAATCTGCTCTTACTTGCAGTAGCCCTTTTACCCCAGCGATTCAAAAGTCACGAGACATATCTAGCACATCCCATGTCATGCTTGCCTGAAGTCTTGCAAAGCAAACATAACTGAACATTCCTGTACAATAGCTGTTTTTTTAAACAGTTACTTCACTATTGTTAACTGAACTACAAGTTATGACAAGTTATATATCCATAGTCATCCCTTTGGCATTCTTTATAAAAACATGAATCACGGAAACATTCATCATGAGGAACTCCCATCATAAGGACATGTACACTGTGTGTCGTTCAGCCTGGCTGTATCTTTCCACTCTGTAAAATGTAACTGTCAGAACAACTTCAATGAATTGTACAGGCCAACATGTAAGTTTGGTAAAGCACAACTGATAAAACACATGTCAGAATTCATTAGTTATGTTTAACTTCAAGTAATGCTTGTGTACAGAAGAAAAATGAAAATTTTCTTTCTTTGTAAGTCATTCTACCAAACACTGTAATAGCACCATATCAGTGTACATTAACCAGAAAGCAAAACACTTGGAAGAACTGGCCAACTAACAAAGCTCAAACATTGAAAAGCACGGATAAAGAGCATAAACAGGATAAAAGAGCTACTAAATCAGATTGTGCTTGAGCTTGGTCAACTGGAAAGGGAGGAATTAACCACTGCAGCTGCCCCAAAATTGTCAAAAAGAGAGGAGTAGACTTAACATATCCAGAAGCCCTTTCAAACAGACTTACAGGGTTTTTTTCCCCACAAAACCCTTTCACCACTTAGGGTCAATGCTAAATGGTGTTGACAGCTATTCTTTATGGCACCTTTAGCCCGTCCAAGATACAGAAGTAAGTTTCCCTGAAAACTGAAATGGCTTCATTCAGAATTGTGCCAGTTTTCTGGAAGTGACAGAAGAGATACACAATGAGGTAAATATAAAGACCATCTGCTATGCCATATAAAAGGAAAGGAACTCAGGAGAAGGGTGCTACCTATAGACATCACCAGGCATGTTTTCCCATAGATAAAGGTACTTGCATTCCAAGAGACAAAGTGATACCCTCTGTGCTCTTACTCTTCCACCTTTCCAGACAAGAGATGCCAAAAAGATTTCCACTCCATAAGAAGAGTGCTAACTGGTAAGAATTTTATACTCAGGTTCAGACAGTTACATAAATGAAACTCAAGAGAAATACCAAGCAATGATTTCTTAAGGAACATTAATATTTTGGTCTATTTTTAAAAAATGAAATACTAGATTGTCACTTGCTGTAGTGAGACAGCGCCGAATCACAAAATGTCATGTGCTGCATTGAGCTGGTTTCAGTTTCTGTCCATGCACTCGTCACTGTGCCTGTGCAGCTCCCCGAGGCTGTTGTGACACAAAGTTCCACGTGCACTCCCAGGGCTGCACTGATCACAGGGGATCTTTACCCAAACATTGCACGTGTCAGGGCTCATACTGTAAAGCACCAGCACCTTCTTCCACCTGTAGATTTCAAAATGGATGTCTGTTACTCAGGAAAAATGTATGCTTTGAATTTAGTCCCAGAACTGGGATTTTCAGTGCTTCTATGGTGCTATGAGCCATAGTGGCTAAGATCTTAATTAAAATCCTGTTATGAAGAAACAACACCATATATAATAAAAATACTTCATTTACAATTCATTACAGCATAAAGAGATTAAATGTTTTGGTATTAAAAAACTAATGATAAAAAGATTAAAATTATTGTCATAACATCAAATAAGCAATTTCTACTTTTAAAGGTAAATAACAAGAGCATACTTACTTATTCTCATCATAGATGTGTATAGTCAGATCAGAAAAATGTTACATATATATCATTAAAAGCTGTAAAAGTGACACTATTTTAAAGACAGTATTATAAGCATTTTATTTCTAAAAAGTGCTGATAAAAAAGGTATATAAAACCATGCACCACTTTATAACTACGACTGTAAAATTTCAGGCATCTGCATTAAGTATAGATCTCATTTTACTTCTGTATTGGCATTTGTTTATGGTTGAAGAAATAACTATCTCAAGTATTATATTTGTTGTGACGCTCTTAGCTTAATGTAAAGTTGCTTTCCCTAATAAAGATGCCACTAATAGCCAGGAATTTGCACACAGGTTTCTATTAAATCCATTTCACATTGGAATACAAAAGTGAACTACTTGCTGCATCACAAGGTATTTATTAACTAAATAAGCCTTTGCCATGAAACAACTGAAGGTACCACTGAGAAATTATCTCTGTGAACAATGATTTCATTAGGTTAGTACTAATAGCAAACATCATTTTGTCTCTATGCTCAGTGGAATGAGAGGAGTAAGGGTAAGATGAACAGAGATAGTACGAAAGAAAATCTGGACTTTAGATACAAGGCAAAGGTCTTTCTCTTATACCTTCTCAGAGCCAGCAGGAGTGTTGTTGAACTTTAAATGATGTTCGTATAAGAACACATCAAGCTATGAATCTCACATTTTAACCTGCTACAGTTAGAATTACCAAACATTTCCAACAGCTGGACTGCGTAAAACAGGGCAGGAAAGACAGCACTGTTAGTACAATGCCTGCAGAGTGGCCAGGGTACCCTGTAAGCTGTCACAGATGGCATTTAATCCAATAGAGTTCATAATTTAATTTTTTAAGATTATATGAGCACTCAAATGCATCTTATCTGCTGGAAAATGAAGCAGCCAAGTGAGACACCACAACACTGGCAAAGCAGCATAAAGGGAGACAGCTAGAAGAAAAAAAATTGCAGTTTCAAATTACATAATTTCCTTTTGCCACAACAACTCAAATAATCCACAACCACATGGTAATTTTCCTCCCCCAAAGTCATCCCTCATTTTCTATCATAAACATCCAGTAACCTGATTAATACTTTTGACTTGGGCCCTGCTCTTGCAACACTTGCATATACATTTAAGTTTACTCACATGAGTAGCATCTTTGGTTGCAGTAAGACAATTCATTGAATATATAAATCTTTTGGGATTGCTGACTTTTTTGTTAAGGTGAAGCACATTGTTAAAATAACTTTGCTCCTGAAAGTTTAACAAGGAACGTCACAGTGGCAGGAAGAAGAAAAGAACCAAGTATTTTACAGATTCCTTAAAAAAACTGGAAAATATTTTTTAAAAGACTCACTGAAAGTGCTAACAGGAATACAGAAATAATCTTTGTACTGCTTCCTCTCTATGGTGAAAATAGAAGTTGTCCATGTTGTCAAAAGAGAATTTTAGAAAAATAAAAATAATATTCAAAACGACACATTCTTCTCAGTCATACACCGTGCCAAACTGTGCATTATCAGACTTCTGAATGATTACTCTGAATGATTCATGAAACACTTAACATTATGGATCTCACTGATTCACATCCTGCTAGGATTAGTGACACCACAAAATTTCTAAAAACTAAATAATCCAATGATATGCATACATGGTGTACCAAATTCACAGATCACAGTATTGCAAGACATTTTGAAAAATGCAGCCTTGCAGCACCCAATATCACTGGGAATATCTGATTCTAACACGACATTAAATTCTGGTTCTGTCTATACATAACTTCTTTCCAAATGGCAACTTAAAACTCAGTTATGCACTGGAAAACCTACAGCCATTTCAGAGTACTGCTTTATGGTTCTGAAGGATTTTTGAAACAGCATTTCTATGGACTTCAGGTATACCAATTCAGGACAGAAGTTTTATGTCACTATCACTAACAGGTCTCTCCAAGCTGTAATCAGGTGGTGGTTGTGGGTTTTGTGTCGCTTTTGTGTGTTTTTTAAAATGCATATAATAATAAAGTTTTCAGTCTTGGTTTCTTAAATGTACTAGCCTAATATATTTATTACTACTGTGAGGGCTTTCTGCAGGTGGGAGCAATGAGAAAAAAAATCAATGGATGTCAATAGTGGAAGCACTCTTGTAAATCTATGCCAGGACATTACTCTTCTCTCAATTTCCTCTGCTTTTCACCATCTTTCAGGATTATCCTTCTCAATTAAAAAACCAAGTTAGAATTCAGCTTATATTGTTTTAAATTATTTGACAGAAAGTCTCCATTCAAAAGGCAGACAATTTTATGCTCATAATTCATGAACAGAATTACCCACTAATCCTAAGTAACACTGTTCCTGAATTTTCACTTGAATATTAAGTACATAAAACACCGGAAAAGCAAATTTAAAAGTAAAAAGGAGCAATTCTTTTTCTACTCAGAACAACACAAAGTATTACCAATGTATTACTTATCTGTGACTAAAACATTTACAGTATTTAAAACTTAAGAGTTTGGGATGTGCTATTAGGTTATAAATAAATACCAATGCTCTGTGCTGCACATGACAGACATGAGTACAGAAGACATTGGATCTACAGGTTTTCCTCTTCTAAAGCAGACAAGTGAGTTAATCCCAGTGTCTAGTTAAAAGAAGTCCTTGAGTTCAGTAGGAGGTTTGCTGTATGAAAAACAGAAAATGGGGCATTTGCAGCCTCCAAGACTCCAAGGAATGAAGTAGTTTCCACTTCTACTTTAGTCAATGGAAATTATGGCTGAAGAGATGATAGTGACCAGCATGTGCAGGATCAGGTTTAGAAGTTGCGCAAAGAACAACTGCCTATTTTCTTACCACAGAAAATCAGGAGGAGGTATCTCACGAGTAATACACTTCACCAGTAACAAGTATTCATAGCAATATTCCCAAGTAGTTCAATTTAGGTTGCCGTAGAATTGAAAAATAAAAACACTTCAAAATTTGCATGAGAATCAATAAACATTTGAACTTGCATACATACCCTTTTCACCATTACATCACTTAATAGTATAATGCATTTTGCAACTTGAATTAAAATCTATATTACACTGAAATAAATGTCTTGTAAAAAGTAATTTACAAATTGCTTTGGTCTAGCCGTAGCTTCATTTATCACCAAAATACAGAAAAATCATCAGGAAATCTGACATAAGTTTAAAATTGTCAAAAAGAATGTGTATTTACTTATAAATACATTTTCTTTGTATATAGTATTATCACTTGTAAGATTATACTTAATGATAATAAATAAATGCTTTATTCCATTAAATTGATGAAATCTTATCTTCACTCCATTGAAGTCACTTTTGCAAAGAGTTTGATCCTGTTGTTTTTATTTCCAAGTGATACTTAGAGCTTTCTTTATATCTTATGACAATTTGAACATATTACAATAAACCACCCAAAAACTAACAGAATTTAACAGACAGATTGGCTAACCAGTAAGATTCCAAGTTTGACAGGATATATGAGCTCCACTGTCCAAGATTACTTGAAAATTAAAAACTCCTTCCTGAAAACTGTAGAACAAAGAGGAAATGTTAGTAGAAATATCAAGAAAAAAGAAAGAAAACCAACAAATCATTGTATTCAAAACAGTAATCAGTCATTTTCAGAAGCTGTTGCCTCTTCACTCTATCACTGCTTTTTGTATTTCAGAATTTCTATTCTAAGCTTCTTGGAGAAATATGGTTCTTCATTTGATACATCTCCAGTAACACAAAAATATCTCCTTTCTTAGAGGAAAGGAAAAAAATACAGTCTATTCAGCTGGTGGTCCTACATAGCCTGTCAATGTCACATTACACTGGCTGGCTCTTCTCAAACAGATGTACCGAATTTCTGAAACAGAGTCAGAATATGAAAAGTTCTGAGGTGGTTTCTACTCTTTTTGGTAATGATATAATTACAACAACAAACAAACTCCTGACTTAGCTTCCCCTCCATTTGCATAACCTCCAGAAACTACTCTGTTGGGATCGTTCAGTTCGTCAAACAGTCCTGTTTCAATGATTTCTTCCTGCCAGGGTATAGGGACAGCACCTGTCGCAAACTTTTTGAAGAACTTCTTGTCTTTGTCATCAAACTCAATTCCTCGTATTTCAGAGAAGTCAGCAATGTCTGCCACATCTTTGGCATAGACAACTGATGGATCTGGCACAAATGGAGGGTCAACAAGGTTTGCCTCTAACCTGTGGAAATTTATTGTTTTGAAGAAGCTGTGTTTTCTTGGGTCATCATCTTCATTCCTGCAATAAAGCAAAAGCTTGTCCATCAGTCTGTTTTGCTCTCAGAGAGAAACAGGGGTGTCTGTGTTTTGTACATGACAGTACTTTATATATATATATATATATATATACACACACACCTATTTATCTATATCTATATCTAGATATATAGATATCATGCAACACAATTCCTTTTTTCCTAGCCAAGGAATGCTGCATTGTACATTGTAAGCCGAGAAGCTGAACACATTCTGATCCCATTACTCCTTCCTGCACCTCTCAGGGTGAATCAGCCCAGGCAAGGTGCCAGGCAGGAGCTGCAGTGCTGCATCTGGGATACCCCATCCAAAGCTACACTTCCACCAGAACTGAACTTACAGCAGGGTGGGGAGGGGCAGTATAGGATTTACTGTCCCACAAGGGAAGTTCAGTGACTGGCTCTCTATCTATAGGATAAAGTATCTGTACTATAGGGTAAGAATATGTATTAAACTCTAGAATGGGGTATATTGGGTTAATACATCTAAAGACTGATTCTGAGCAGCAATAGTCTGAATAGGAAGCTGGTGACAAATCACAATTCTTGTTTTATCTTAATTCAAAGCATCTACACATTTACATCCCAAAAATCAGTTATGTCACTCAAATAAACACTCCCACTTACAGTGATTGTTCATTCAAAGTAACTAGTCTTGTAAATTAACAAAGAGTTTTTTAGGCAAGAGATGCACAGATTATGACATTAACAAAAGAATGTGTGCCACTGTCACAAACATAATCCAAAAACCAGAAAGGACTAAATCATTGTAAATGCTTAAGTTAAATAAATCTTACAAAAAACAACTGCAGACCTAAGGGAAAGCTTCAGCTGTAAAAGAACTAGTGAATTGTTTCATTGTAGACCTAGAGAGAGACTTGTGGGATATTTTCTGGTGATAAAAATCATCTGAGCTTCAAATGTGTGCTTGTTGAAGCATGACCAAAGACCACAGCTTTTGAACTGTGCCTCCAGTGCCAAGGCATGCAAAGTCTGAATTCGGAATTCTAGAGAAAGGAGGAGCAGAGAGGAGCACTGTCTTTTGCACACCTATGCATTCTTTGTTTAATGTATTCATGGATGCACTGCTCTTGAAAACAGTAACATAGAAAAACCAAATTTGTCTGCGTTTTGGCCTCAGAAAATGGTCATTCCTAGCACGTTGCTTTTTTCTTTTCCAACCTCCTTACAAAATCAAACTTAGCAAAGTGTAAGCCCTCATGTATTTCTAGACAATGTTCTATAAATAAAATGTAATGCAAACCTTTGGCAAGTCTTTTTATCTTTGGAAATGTACAGAAACACCATATAGAAGCAGATTTGTGTGATTATGGAAAAATCTTTATTTTTTTACATCTTAATTTCCATGCATGGAGAACAGCTCATCCAGCTTGGCACTACTGCCTGTTCCTCATGCTGCCCTGCTGTGCTTCTGGCCTGCCTTGGTGCTCCCTGGGCACAGCAGAGATGAAACCACCAGCTGCTCTTTTCAGCCCCTTGACAGAAAATTGTCACTTTGCACCTCTGCTGCCCAGCTCTTCTGAGCAAGCCACCACCAGCCACTACCCACTCTACACCACCATGAATGACCAGGATGCCACAGCCTGAAGAATGATGGATGCTGCCATCCAGGCATGCTGGGCAATGAAAAATATTATGTTTTCAACCTCAACAGATTATGAATGTACAGATTAAGGATCTTGACTTCTGCATATCCATAGGCTTGCAAAATCGTCTCCTATCTTACCTAGACAGTGATAACCAAGTACTTGAGCAACCTGACATGATTTATTCACATTCGCTGTTAGCCTGAAATGCATTTCAGCTGCTGTTCAAATTAACTGGTGTCCTGGGACACTGGTGAGCCAGTAGTGCTGACTGGGCAGATGCACTTGCAAAAATCTCCCTATATTTTGCCTTTCCTTTCTGTAACACAAACCAAAAAGCACTAGAAGCTGGTGGAGGCTTCAAAATGGATTACTGCAGTGTTCTTCCTCCTGAAACCATAAAAAGCTAAAAAATGTAAAGCTGCATGAATGCCATCTACTGGAACTGAGACATCTTCCAACTAGCTGGAGATGAACTTGAGCCCATCCTCTGTGAACTGCATTTTTATGTAACTTAAATAGGAAGAGCAAATGAACTCACATGAAGTTGGTAAATTTTGTATTCTTCCATTAAAAAAAATCACCTTACAGGTTTGGGATTTGAGATATCAATCTCAAAAAGCATGAGTGGAGAGAAGGGGTTACATCTTCCCAGAGTTAGCAAGTGAAATCACACCTTCAATAGAAGAGTGGAGTGTTTTAAAAGGTCAGGTGTACAAAATAAAGCTGTCTTTGAGCAGCTTTAACTTATGCAACAGGCACTGCTGTGGATAACCCAAGCTCTTGTTGTCCTTAGGAGAATTACAGTACTAATCTTTACATAACACACAGCTGTCCTGAATAGTATCACCCTGTTAAAGAGGTACGTGGAGGCTTTTATTCTATATCACGCTCAGGGTATACATCCTGTTGTTTGGCTTCTCTAACTATGGCACATCAGAGGAAGGGTATCTTAAACAGTAGAGAATTAAAAATACTATAACCTTTCTGTGTACATTTCTCATTTTGCAGAGAAGTTACGGAACATCTGGAAAAGGTGATGTGGTTACAGTAAGTGAATTGTCTGCTGCTGGTTGTGTTTCAGACTTGCTGAACGAACTCAATCAAGTCACTGACAATTTCTAAATTTCATTTTCCCCTACTTTGAAATTTATTTACTTCACAAAGTGCTGTGAGTCCACATGTCTGCAAAGTATGCTGACTTTAAGTGAGAGTGCTTTTGTGTTAAATTTACTTTTAAAGTAAGCTTTTAAAACATAGTAAAATAATATAGATTTTGTATTGAACATACTCCCATGTGCTGCTGAAAATAACTTTTTTTCTGCTGCCTGGCACAGTTGCTGGGAAAATTAATCAGGCACAAGAGTAGATGTCTTCATTTAGCAATAGAATATTAAGAATATGTGTATTAATGATCTATTATCTTTCATTAAGAGTTAATTCTCTCAGGCACATGTTTGCCTAACATTTTGAAAAACTGTTCCACATTGTTATGAAATATAAATTTAGAAGACTATCTACGCATTGATTCAGCGAGATCCTTCGTCTATTCCATCTTTAGATTGGAAAAGCACCTGATACGTACAATTGTATTCACAGATGATTCAAATCATGGTCTATTCTAAAGATAGGTATTACCAGTTTCCTATTAATTTTTTACAATTTTATTATATTTCTTTAATTTGTCTATATTGCAAATGTAGATCTGCAATCTGTCTAATTAGAAATGCACTCTATTATTTATACACACAAACACACGTATCAGAGCTATTACAAGTTAAACATTACAAGGTTTAGCTTTGCAATTCTCTTCTTATTGAACCGTTCCTTGAAACTGCTAAGTCACAGACATATCTACCATTCTTCATCAACCCAAAGCCACCTCTGAAGGGCCCAGAAATGTTTTGCTTTACAGGAATTTGTGCCAAATATTCTTCTTCTCCCTGGGATGAATCAGGATGACCAGAACTTCTAAAGCATTTTTTTAAAGCACTTGAGCAGAGCAGAGGGGTTAAGATCTCTCCAGTAAGAAGCCAATGACGCAGCTTTGCAAATTAGATATCTGCAGGGAAAAGAATCCATCCACATTGCAGATTTGGATTTCTGCCCACATCATTCCAGTAAGCAATACAGCCTAATGTTCTGCACTCAGTCTGCACTAGCGGGGATGCAGGTATCCACTGGAATATCCTTTATCTTTAGCAAAGAATGCATAAGAAAAACACCTTTTGACCCTTTCTCCCACAACTATATAGAGTCTAACACAGAAAGTAACAAGAAGGCAACTCTTATGAGTCATCTAGAGTGAGGACAGATGATCACACTATTGCAACAACATTCCTTACGTCCATATTAACTTCAAAACTTTCCACCTCTTTCTTCCTAGAAGTGAAAGGGAAAACTCATTACTCTGCAGAAAGTGAAGATCTAACCCATTTTGTGCAATAAGTAAAATAACTATATTGTTTGCAGCTTTAATCTCTGTTTTACTGAGATGGAGAAGGCATACCTGCTTCCTAAACGGTCCTCTTTTTTCTTGGCCAAAAACAGCTTGCAAATATCTTTTGCTTCCTCTGTAAAGCCGGCATGTTCAAATTTCACCTCATCTTCCAGAGTTCTTCTTCTAACCTCATCCTTATTGACCTTCTCTTTGTAATCCTTGAATGGTGTTCGCCCAGCAACCATCTCATAAATAGTGCACCCCATAGCAAACCAGTCCACGGGATAGCTGTAGTCCTCTTCCTTCAGGATTTCTGGAGCCATGTAACCATTTGTACCAGCCTATTGCAAACACACAGACAGATTTACCATACAATTTACATTTACAATGTCAGTAGTGAAATGCATACAAACAAACAGACTAGTCTACAATTCTTCCAAAATATTAGTAATTCTACTGATTTATTTTGTATCTAGAAACTCTGACCTTTTTTTTTTTTGATCTAGAAACTGTGAGGTATAACTTTTTTAGCACATGGACCATATCTCTTTTTAAACATCCTAGCACATAGGAAAACTGTCTTAAATATGCTTTTCAAAGGTGAAATGTCAGTGCAATTTCTACTTGGAAGTGGTTTATTTTTAAATTCATGGCTAGCTTGCTTTCTTCCTCCATTTTATTCTTTTTTTGTTGAAGATATTCTTAGTTTTGTTGTGTAAACACAAATAGCAATCAGTTTGAAAAGATTTTAAAAAATACAAAAATCAGGCAAAACAGTCACTGTGCAATGGCTATAAATGGTCCAACACAGGGCTCTGCTGCCAGTGAGAAAATTCTCAAGCCAGTAGCTAAGTTGCAATGAGGAAATTCTCAGCCACCTCCCTCTTGGTTTCTGGATAAATGTTCTACCACCAAGGGCCAAGAAAAACTCTTAAAAACCACTGTAGGAAAGTAAACCTATAAAAATTATAATTCATAAATTACACACATTTGGGTGAAGGAACAAATGCATACTTCTCAACTAAAAAAAGATGCCTGAATAAAGACTATTTACAGAACTAATGGCCCCTTCTCTGAGAGAATAAATGGCCACTCTTTGAGAGGGGCATCTGTCTGCTTTCTTCACAGTCCAGGCCTGCCACTTTCCCCCTGGGGGACAGGCTGCAATGTCTGAAATAGCTCCTGCTGCCTCTGTCCCCAGGGAGCTGACTCACCTGGGAGGGAAGTGAAGGGATCAGCTCTCTCTGCTGCACTGTTACATGACTGAGGATGTGGGATTTCAATTGCAACGGCATTTTCTCAGCTGAACTCACATTTACTACTGTGTCTCGTGCTTTAATTATATGTATTTACCAGAAGCAGCTAACAGTGATAACCATGTCAAAAGTCGCTTGAACCTCTCACATCTTTTTTACATACTGGGACTGATGTATTACCAGTATAACAATTTAAAATTAAAAAAACAGTGTCTGTGCAAAAGCCTACTAAAGCTTACTCAAGATGGTCATTATTACTGCTATCAGAATACATCAGTGACAGAGATTCACTCCAAAGCAAAACAGTCAGAAACAGGTTCATTTGGACAAATTGTATTTATAAAAAGCACAGCTCAACAGATGAATTTTATTTTATGGGGTTAGATTTTTACAAATTTAGACACCATGCTTCCAAATCAGCTCTCCCCATGAACTTCAGCTTGTGTCACTACACATTATGACATATAATGTCTCTACTGTAAACAATGTGTGCAAGAGGGAACATTTTAGCATCAATTAAAACATAAACCTAACAGACAGAAAATTAAATCCACTTTATTTTCTCTCTTTGTAATTTTTTTTTTTTTACTATTAAGGATATCGAGCAAAATCTTCCATATGGTTGAAAAACAGAAATGAGATGAGAAGAACAAAAATATCAGTCAGGTTGAAAGCAAATGGAAAGGTTAAAAGTGAACAGTTGCCTCCCTCCCTAAAGCCACAAAAGTACAGAGGAGCAGCAAGGGCACTGACATCATCCCACAGGCAATTTGTACTGATTGCACTGGGTTTTTCTAACTAAAAATATTGAGAGATAGATACCCTGACAGTATTACATTTTTAGTTATGATTACTGTTCTGTTCAGGGAAGGGGACAAATACTCAAAACATGGACCACAGACCCCAGATCCATCTGGCTTCAGAAAAACCTGGAAGGAGAGGAGAGGTTGAAAGTAGCGGAAAAATTTTTATACAAAAGCTTGCACACAGAGCTCACTGTGGATTAGTAAACACAGCTCTAAATAGGTTTCTGGAATTTTTTTTCTTTTCTTTTTTTTTTCTCCTTCTGGGAAGCAATAAACATTCTTCTTTTTACTGAGATGAAGCTGGGGCACTAATGCCTTGAAGAACTATTGAGTCACATTATCATCAAAATATGCCCTGACAGCACAATATGGTCTTTCTGATAAGAGATTACTTTGCTGCAACTTAGCATCATCATAGAGAACCTGGATACGTCTGACACGAAAAGTCAGAAATCTACTGTCACAGATGTGTCTCAAGGCAGCTCCTTTCAGACTGCCTCTTTCCTTCCACTTGTGTTTTCTCTTGCAGTGTTTTTTTTAAAGAAGTAGTTGCCAAGTAACTTCAGTCTCTTCCATAGGCATTTTCAACATACCCTCCAGCAGGACACACCATCTGGAAGAACACCATGCTTTGATATGGTGCTGGTGTTTCTCAAGAACAGAGAAAGCAAGGCCATCACCATAAACCAAGAAGACAGCACAACCACAACTTAATAGAAAACGGAATGGAGCAACAATATCCTCCCTTCAGACTAAAGAGACAGGCTGTGGATGAGCTTAAATGTAAACAAGAACTAAACTTCAACATTCTAAATTAGTAGCACTGAAATCTTGACCTGTTACTGAGTTAATTCAACTCCATCTGAGGAAGTCTAGAAAAGTATCATTCCTCTCATATGCCAAACAATTTCAATTCAGAATTTCATGAGAGCTGGTTTTCTCATAGTATTTCATCCAAACTTGAATCTAAAAACAAATCTCTCCCAAGCCTGAAGCTTTCCTTCTATTCACAATGCAGGAACAGGCTAAGAAGCAGGAATCTAAACCTAATCTCACAAGATTCAAGAGTTAAAACCTACTAAAACACAACAATTATATGGCAGAAGCAAACACATTTCTCAAGTAGTGAACAGGGATTTTTAAGGGGGAAGAAAAACAGTAAGGGGGAGAAATACATAAATCTCTATTTTTATCAAAACAGGAATTTGAAGAAAGGAAGAAAAGAGCTTTAAATTTTAGTATTTTTGATCTATTTCTATATATGTGTAGTTTTGGCAAAATCATTTGGGAAGAAAGATGCTAAAGCCTGTATTAGAGAACACAAAAAAAAAAAAAAAAGGAATTATTGAGCACCTGGATGAACACGGATCCTTCAAATGAAGATTTAATTCTATCTTTGGAGAGTAGGCAGCATTAGAGGGAAGGTAATACCTAACATCCCTAATCATTATGGAGAACAAGATGTAAAAATCAATCATCTTTCCAGGAAAAGAGATCCTACAGCAACAGGAAAAGCAGCCTCAATAACCTCAGGAGAGGTTTCTCTTAGGAGGTAAAACAGAAGTTTTTGTGAAGGGAGTTTTTAAACTGTACAACTCTCACTAGCAGTGAAATCTTGAGCAGCAAAAAAATAATGTTTTAGGTGGAAAACGTATCCACTGATTCTCAAAGCAGAAGTGAATGAAAGTAAATAACTCTTGGCAGGCTGTGGAGTAAATAAGTATACAGAACTATATTCTGATGCAAAACTATATTCTAGTGTAAACTATATTCTAGTGCAAAAATGAAAAAAAACAAAAACGACAGAAAGCAAAGAAATTAAAAGCTACCACAAAAGATAAATGCATTGTTTTTTTAAGGCATTTATTTCCCACGGGCTGGTATTGGATATTTAATTCAATTAGAAAAATCTGACCATGCCTCAGAACAGGTATCTCCAAGTACGGGATACTCATATGTCTATCACACAAAAAATTACTAGGTTTGAATGATTTTGCAGATGTTTTCATTCAGTACAGTTTATAAGTAAATTCAGAAGCTGTATACTAACTGAAATCCACTTTTTCTTACTAGATCTTACTTTACATGGATAAATTTCACTCTTTTAATGGAAAGAGAAAATAAAAAATTCATACTCAAAGTTAATTCCTTTGTTGTCAACTCTACACTACTAGAGGTTTTGACTGAGACCAAGCACATTATTCTCTTCTTTCCTGTATAATTCCTGGTAACACAAGGAACCATTTGAACATATGTGTTAACTAATCAAGTGATCTTACAGAGACAAGAACACATAATACTACACCTTCACCGACCTGGAAACAATAAAGGGACACAATAAATAAAAATATCACAAAGAAGACACAGAATGTTATATTATCCCAGCTTTTTACTAGAGCCAGAAATCTTCTGCCATTGTAGAGGCACGGGACTTTTTGAAGTGTAGTCAGTACAACACTAATTACATTTTGCTTGCTGTCCCTCTAATATTGTCTTTTCTGATAAGCAGGATGCCTTACTTGCAAATGCTGATTGAATTATAAAAATAGTCATTCTATTTCAATTAACTTTTAATTGACCCGCTTCTGAAAAGGGTTCATAGATCTATTTTCCCTTTATTTCAGTACCTTGAGAACAACCCAAAAGACAATTTTTCAGTAATCCTCTAAAATGTAATGACCAAATGCTGCCCTTGGCTACATTAGCAAAGAAGTTCTGTTGAGTGGAATTATTGCTTTGAGTGTGATTTGACAGGGCATAGTAGAAATGACTCATCTGAAAGTATACAAATGTTTCTTTTGTGAAATGCAATCCTGCATAAATTTTTCAAAGGTCACATAATTATAATCTTTTAGTAATTCAAGATGTGATCCTGAGAAGCACTTAGTGCACTCAGATCCCAGCATAGTCAAAGGGCACTTGGCACAGCAGAGCTCGGAGCAGAACCAGTCCTCCTGACTGCCATCCCAGCCCCTTCCACACGGCCCCTGTGCCAGCTTCCAGCAGGTGCAGGCAAGAAATTTCAAGAGAGAACTCTCTGGAGCTTTCAGCAGCACAGGAACAGGCAAATGGGGAGGAACGGGATTTAGATCCTTGCTACCTTTTCCCACAGATCTCTGCAAAACAAACTCAATTGATATAACAAACCAAACAGTAAAGCAAATCAGAATGTCTATCTTTTGTTTGCCATGGCACAAGAACTGTTGAACAGAGGAAAAAAAACAAGCTGAGTTTAGCTCCATCAGCTGTTTCCTGGGGCTCGGTCCTTCCTTCCTCCAAGGGGTGCCACTGCCTGCTTTGTTCTCTTGTCCAGCTGTTCCTCCGCTCCTTCAGCAATGGCCTTAATAGACCCTGCAGGAATGCAGGAACAGACCACAGAAATCTCTTCCCTGCACACAAGCTGACAGGCCCTAGATGTGGAGAACAACACTGATCTGCCTCTGTCACTCACTTCAGCATCTTAATTCTTCTCTCAAGAGTCGCTGCAAGGAGGAACAGAGTGTAATTTGAGTTACACAGAATTGCAGTTTCTCCCCACATACATGGTTTCTTGTTCATACAGTAACAAGAAACCAGCTGACCCAGTTAATAGGCAACTTTTCTTTTTTCTAAAGAAAATTAAATCTAAATAGGGCAAAAGGCACCCCAGAAAGTCGCACAGAATAAAGATTCTGGCATATTGTTAATGCTTAGCAGAGGGAGGGACCTTCCAATGGGATGGCCCATCATGAATTGTTGGGATTCAGAAGAATGCAAGGAGGACTCTTCAGAGTAGCAGGAGAAGATAAGGAGAAAGACAATATTGGAGCTTAGTTGAATCCTTAGCTTAGCTTAATCCTACATGCTTACCCAAAATTCAAGACTAAACTTTTCTTGATTTTCACATAAGAAAATAATTTTCATAGGGAAAGCTGTGTGCTTTAAAAAAAGCCCACACAGGCAAAAGCACAAAAGGGACAAAACAGATTTTTGCTATATTAGAAAAAAGGAGAAAATATGGTGCTGGTTTCAAAGTCACCAACTGGAATAGTGAAAAAAATCCAGCATTGGTTTTTTATCTTTTAAGCTTGGCCATCAGTAATCACTGAAATGAAGGAATTTGCACAACAAAAGAGAAAGCCACTCTGTGCAGTTGAGCTGCGCGTGTGTGCCTCCTTGGGAAGAGAAATAGACACAGATAAAACATGGTTTCAGCTTAGATTCATGCTGTATGGAAGTCAAAGGGATAAAGGGCTTGAGAAAGGACAATCCATTAACTGGGCACCAGTTTTAACTTTGGATTCTAGAGCAACTCCCCGCTTTCTTCCTGCATGATCACACATAAACCTTTGCCTCAGATCCCAACTGAAGAGAGAACCTGCTAACACTCCCACCTCACTGAAGTGTCATCAGAAGACATCAGAAGGCAGACAGAGAAGCAATCAGAAATTATAGACTGGAGCATTTAAGACAAACAGAACACTTGGTAGAGTCATAAGCACATAATTAGAATTCAAGAATTACAAGGGTTCTCTAGTCTTCCTAATGTGATTTTCCCTTTAATTTCCTTTTAAATTTCTCCTGATAGCTTCCCATCTATAATGCAGAAATAATAATACTTCTGAGATATTTGTGGTATCATTATTTATTAACCACAGAATATTCCATAAACAGTGTTAATAAGGGAGAAAACTTTCCATCTACTTAGCTCTGTCTGTATTTTATGAAGCTCCTCATAATGAATGCAAATACTGTCTCATGGCACCATGCATAGACTGCTTCCTCAGAAAAAGGGACGTCAAAGAGAAATCTGTCTTTTGTGACAATTGTGACTGAGGGGACAGGACCACAGGCTGCCCTGGGAAGGGCAGAGGCACTCCAGTGTAGGCACAACCACTGTAGTTTAGGCAGTGCAAATGTCAATGAGGCCTGGAGAGTTACTGCTGATCACTGAAATCCACGGGATTTAATCCACCTTATCTTTCAGGATTATGACTGATGTTGGAGGTACCATTCTTTAAAATGTAAATTCAAGGAGATGGGTACTGGCTGCATCAGAGCAATGGCCCACACGGCCGGTTCACTGTCTGTGAATTACATTCAAACAGATGAATATATAGGGAAGTCTTTTAGAGCCTGGGGAGTACGTTGAGACTTCTCTATACTTTCCTAGACTCCAACTATTTGCAGTTCAAGGGCTTCCAGAGACAGAAATGGTTTCTCTCAAAGAAACGTTTTTCCATCAATTGTCCACTCTCCCCTTGAACTTAGATAAATTTGTAGAGCCTACAAGACTTTTCGCAAGAGTGTCCTGCAGCTTAACTACACTCCAGTTTAATATCTGCTTTAAGAACCACCCACCTGCTACCTTTCACTTGTAGATTTTAGACTCGAACAATGGGCAAAACCAAGCCCTCAGTTTTCACCTGCATGTGTCTGCAATTCCAGGATTTTACTTTGTCTCCTAAAAAAACTAACCGCATGTCTGTTAACTGAAACTACTCATGACAGCTAGTGGAATGTCACATGTGGTCCAGTAAGAACAGAAGTACTGCATTCCTCACCATCTCACAGCTTAATGTTTCTGCAATACTGCTTCTGGTCAAAGCTGTCAAATCCAAAGTTCAAAGAATTACAGTGTCAGCCAAATGTTGCATTTCTTATCAAATGAAATAAAAACATCTTTGACTACAATGAGACAATGTGTGGTCCATTAGACGCTTTACCCAAGGGATCATTCCAGCAAGTACACTTTTTATAGAAAATGCTATAGCATTTATTAACTGTCAGATTAAGCTGAATGAGGAACAATGGTAAAAGTCATGCTGAGACCTTGTGCTACATCAGAAAGGGCTCCAATGTCATTCCCTGACAGAAAAAAAGGATGGCACACTGTAGGTAGGAAAAGTATTTCATGGGACATATTGCATTCTCTTAATTTGAGATGACTACAGTATCCTTTCTGCCATATCCAAAACTGCAGGATTCAGAATGGTCCCACAAAATCATTTTTGTTCCTTCACTCTCATGATCATGGCATTCATATAATTAGTTTGGAAAAGATTCTAAGATCATTGAGCCCAAATGTTAATCCAACACTGCCAAGTCCACCACTAAACCATGTCCTTAAGCCCCACATCTACATGGCTTTTAAATACCTCCAGGGATGGTGACTCCACTTCCCTGGGCAGCCTGTTCCAGTGCTTGACAACCCTTCTGAGGAAGAAACTCTCCCTAATATCCAATCTAAACATCCCCCACAACCTGAGGCCATTTCCTCTTGTCCTATCACTTGTTACCTGGGAGCAGAGTCCAACCCCCACTTTGCTACAACCTCCTGTCAGGGAGTTGTAGAAAATGGTGAGGTCCCCCTGAGCCTCCTTTCCCTAGTTCCCTCAGCTGCTCCTCACCAGACTTGTGCTCCAGACCCTTCCCAGCTCCACTGCCCTTCTCTGGACACACTCCAGCACCTTAATGTCTTTCTGGTAGTAAGAAGCCAAAAGTGAATTCAGGATTCAAGGTGCAGCCTCACCAGTGCTGAGCACAGGGGAACTGCCCTGGTCCTGCTGGCCACAAGCCAGGATGCCACTGGCCTTCTTGCCCACCCAGGCACACACCGGCTCATTTCCATCCAGCTGTTGACCAACAACCCCCTTTCCCCACTGAGCAGCTTTCCAGTCACTCTTCCCCAAGCCTGTAGTCTGCAGGGGGTTGTTGTGACCCAGGTGCAGGACCTGCTACTTTGCCTTACTGAACTTTGCAGAACTGCTATCAGTCCATCAATCCAGCCTGTCCAGAGGCCCTGCAGAGCCTTCCTGCCCTCCAGCAGATCCACATTCCCACCCAACTTGGTGCTGTCTGTGAACTCGCTGAGAGTGCACTTGATCCCTTTGCCCAGATCGTCAATGAGGACACAAAACAGGGCTGGCCTCAGCGCTGAGCTCTGAGGAGCCCCACCAGGGACCAAGTGCCAGCTGATGTAATTCCATCCCCCAGCACTCCCTGAGCCCGGCCATCCAGTCTGTTTTTACCCAGCAAAGAGAGCATGGTGCAAGCCATGAGCAGCCAGGTTCTCCAGGAGATGCTGTGGGAAACAGTGACATGGGCTTTACTACAGACAAGACAGACACATCAACAGCCACCTCCTCATCCACAGAGCAGGTCATCCTGTCATGGAAGGAGATGAGGCTGGTCAGGGAGGACCTGCCTTTCCTAAACCCACACTGGCTGGGCCTGATCCCCTGGTTGTCCTGTATGTGCTGCATGACCACATTCAGTACGATCTACTCCATGACATTCTGTGGCACCAAGGTAGGCTGACAGGCTGGTAGTTTCCTGGATCCTCCTTCCAGCCCTTCCTGAGGATGGGCATCACATTTGCTAATGTCCAGCCAGCTGGACATTAGAAAACCTCTTTGGTTTTCTGGGACTGCTGGGAAAGCCATGATGGGAAGTGCCTTGGCAAGCACTTCTCCCTGCTCCCTCAGTACCACTGCATGGATCCCAACTGGCCCCACGGAGTTTTGTGGGTAAGGCTGCATCGTGTAAAGTACCCATCAGAGATTAAAAGAATCTGAAACACCTGGCATGATGACACACCTCATAACAACTGCGATTATCCAAATTTTTAAGAACAATGTTCTGCTAGTAAAAACATGGTCAATTTTGCATGTCATACTTCAAAATGTGTAAGCAAAACAGCAGCAAGTTCCTCTAATCCAGAGCAAATGAAGAATTGTCATTTTTCAAAGTGCAAAGGAAGAAGAAATTTTTACAGAATCTTATCCAATAAGAATGCCATGTGATAATGAACAAAGGTCAACTGTAGAATAGCTTGCTGAGTTATTTTTTATTTCACAAGTCTAAACCCTCCTCTTGCTTTTCAGCTGTCTTGAAATTAAACTGCAAGTTTCAGGAACATCTAAATAGATTTCCTTGTGTTTTCCTAAGAAATAGAATCTTATAATAAACAAACATACAGGAGGGCAAAAGGACATTTTGAGTAAGATTTTAACCACAACATGTTTTTCCTATAAAAATATTATGATGTCCTTCAAATATATAAAACATAGTACAGGAAAACTATGAAGAAGGCTGAAACCTCTGAAGATATGAATGCACTTTTATAAATACTACAAAAATATGTTTATGTTATTTTTCACAGTTATTATGTCAATATTTAAGCTCTCTGGCTCACATGCATCTGCACAAAACTTCTTCACAATTTACATGCCACAACTGCTTTTCACAAAAGCCATACCCAGTAAGGGGAGAAAATACTTCCCTAAATAAACAGCAAATACACACTAACTTCTGGAAAAATGGAATTAACTTGGGATAGAAGCTCCTCATTTTTGTCACATGCAAAAACCCCCTAGGGCTAGAATCCATCTAGTGTGTACACTTTGCCTGTGTAAAAGCCATCTTTGCAGCCTCTCAGTTTCTCCTTATTGTCTATTTCTTCTAATTACGTAAGACAGAGAAAATAACAACATTTAAAAAGTCATCATTTTAAGATACAAACTAGTTCCTGCAGGGTCTGATCAACACATCAGATCAGATGCAACAGACACATTTACACGAACTCATAATGACATTTAAAGTCCTGAATAGTTTTATTACCACCGGATAAGAGTTCGTTTCTGTTTCCAGCAATGTCAGTACAAGCTCTGCCTGAGTAAATATGCACAGACATAGTTCTTGGTAGATTGCACAGGTGCATGTAGCTATCATGAGAAGATCCCATATAATCCATGTATGTTTAATGGAGGAAAATTACATTGTAAGTAGCTTTCAACTGTTTTCTACTTTTATTTTCAAGACTGTTATTACTCAAACTTGTGTATTTTAAATTTTTTTTTTTGTGATTTCTCCATTCTAGGGCCAGTTGGCACTTCACAAAGGCAAATCAGCACACTTAGTGAAATCAAAGTTTTCTAAATTCTGTGATTATTATTGTATCAATTACTGACAACTGCAGTATTAAGTTCAAAGTACATTCACACTGAAAGCTGGATGTTCCTCCTTGCTGCTTTAGCAATTGAAGAGAGAGGAGAAAACGAAGGCTGGGTACCCAGCTCTTTCGAGATCTTTGTAAGGAGCACTGTTTCTGAAAGCAAGGTACTTTTATTTTTAATAGTTATGAACAATTGGTACGGAGCACACAAGTGCTTTCAAAAGGAGTGTATGTAATGGCAGTACTTAAAGGATACCAAGGCTACCTCTTCAATTACATAAGTATTGAATTATCAGTTGCACAATGCTTTTTCTAAAGCATAAACACACTTTACTTTTTATTAAGACCAGGTTGAAGTCATCCATCTAAAATTCAAGGAACCTTTCTACCCACAAGGAACATTTCTTTGATGAACAGTACATAAGCATTATAATTTTGCAGAAACCCTCAATGAAAACTTGGAAAATGTCTAAAACAGGAACTCATTAACAAGCTTATTACTTGTGTCATGTGATAACCTAATCACCTAATGAGATTTACAAAAGGGATTAATGGATCCTCCAGCTGACGTATGGGTGATGTGCATTTATTCATACATGAGAGGACAGGAATTTTTTTCTGCTTTGAAAGCAGAACAAGTTTAATTTTTAATGGCTTATACAGCTATGAGAGGGCACAAAACTTTCAGAATTCATTAAAGTAGTGTATTTTTTGCAATCTTTAATGAAATTAATACACAGATAAGTCCATATGTTATATACTATAGATCAGTAGTAATATCTCAAATTAGTGACTGAAAATTGTAGGCCTCACATTGCCAGTTCAAATCACCATCCAAAATCTAGAAACAGCTTTATGATATTAGGCATTAAGATATCAGTACGATACAGATTTGGCCTGGAAGGAATATATATTCTGCTTTAGCTTATAAAAATGCCCTTATAAAACTGTGTCCACAAAATGGTGCAATTGATTAAATTCCATTTGATAAACCTGTCTTGGAGCTATACATTCCTTTGGGTGAAAAAAGTGATATGTATAGGTTTGGTTAAGTGATAACAATTTGGCAGTCATACTCAGAAAGTATGTTATGATGTAAATAATATTAAGTCAGAATGTAACTATGATTAGTAGACAAAAATTAATTTAACAGGACTGTTTTTCTTTTATTACAAGAGTACATGGTGAAGCTTAATTTAAGTTTTGGAAATGTGTTTTTTGGTCTTCCTGTGTACGACTTGAGTATTGATAATATCATTTTTTAGAAGCTTTCAAATATTACTATTTTACAGAAATGCAAAAAATTTACAGGACTTATTAATTTTACTAATTTATAGTTACGATACGCACACAGAAAAAAAGTCTTTTTCTTCCATCTCCTATTTCAACATAATATACGAATAAAACTGCCTTTAACTGAAATTCCTTACAACACATTACAATCACGTAACACAGTATTCATTGCAGGTTTTGCTCTAATAAAAGCACCCATATAATGGTGAATAGAGCTTCAAAAAAAAAAAACCCTAAAAGAAAAGGCATTAGCAATTTGATGGCTGTCATAGAAGGTGAGGAGGAACAACCACCCTGTCTAATATTGCTTTGAGATTCTACCCTAATACCAACAGAAGTGGTTATGTATTGCTACATACACTCTTTAATTTTGAGGGTTTTTTCCTTCTGCCAAACATCACGTATTTACAAGTAAGAAAAACTGCCCTTTGACAAAACTATTTGTTCTGATCATAGTAACTGCAATCTTCTCTAACTTGCAAAGCACAGTCAGGTTTATACCTTTGGCTTCACTGATGAAAATGCCATTTTTCAAACAAAACAACATTCTCATTTCACATAAGCTCTACTGAAAAACTTGCCTTAGCTTCCATGGAAGCTGTATTTTTGTATCCAAAACACCATGCGGTTTAATTTTTAAATTATTTACTATCTATAGATATAGCAATTTCCACATTCTCTTTCAGTGAGAACGAAAACCACTCATAGTACAAACTTCTTCAACTGCCAGGAAAAGAAAAGATCTTTCAAAATTACTGAATTTAACAACATCAAAAGATGTGCACTCAAGCATGATGTAAAATGCCTTTAGTGGGTCCTCTCTTCTACTGAATTTCTAATTCTACCAAATTTCTGTGTTAAACTTGGCGAGTTTAACATAGACCAATTTGCAATGTTGCTTCCATTTCTTCATATTCTTAGTGTATTTCAGACACATTCTCTCATTATACACATCTTTAAGCTCCAGATACCTTGAGAGAAATATGTCTTTTTCACATAGTTAAGCTACCAGTTAAGCTTAATATGTATTAAGAATACATATTTCTTGTGTAAATCTCCTGACTTTATTACAAATCCAGGTTAGTTTGGGATGACCACAGGCACAGCTGAATGCTGCACAATCTAATTCACACAAAATCCAGTTGGTCATCCATCTTTTTTTTCCTACACATGTAGACAGGCAGGGACATTTACAAACTGTCAAGTCTGCTAACTTCTTCAGGAATTAATTTGTGAGGGGAAGGAAGGTTGGAAGTCTTTTATTATGCAGCATTTATTATTATGCACACTTGCAATACAATCAGTAGCATCACTTAAGAGTAATGTGTAAGAAATTGTATTCTCCTAGGAGCAAAATGGAATACAGAGGAGTCATATCTTTGACTGCTGCTCATTAAACAATTTGTTACATCCCTGACTATGCAGTATTCCATAAGACACAGAGCTCTCTAAAGTCATTGGTTCAAGAGCTTATCTTGAAAGGTCAAGTAGATTCTACTATTTCTGTGCAAAAGAAGTTATTTTACCACATGCAGCAGCTAAAGAGTTAATAAACCAAATCTTCTTACGACCTGTCTCTCAGAATGAAATAACTACATTAGGTCTTAAGCAAAGAATCAATTCCGGGGAATTAAGTCTTGGACTCATAAGGCATTAGAAATAAAATAGCTTCACTTGCCACTGCCTATGTTCAAAGAATTTGTACTCACCCTCTGAGTGATGCTTTTCCCCTCTTTGACTCGCACTGCCAATCCAAGATCAGACAGTCTGCAATTCCCATTATCATCCAGGAGGACATTCTCTGGTTTCATATCCCGGTACAAAATTTTGATGGAATGGAGATGCAGAATCCCACAGGTGATCTGAGCTGAGTAAAAGATGATCCTTTTCATTTCCAAACCCCTTTCTCCCACATTGTAGATGTGGTATTTCAGATCTCCTCCATTCATGAGGCTCATAACAAGACACAGATGGGTTTTGGTCTCATAGGCGTAAGCTAATGTGACTATGAAAGGGCTGTTGACCTGCTCCAGGATCTCTTTCTCCAGCAGTGCCATCTTCTCTCCACTTTTCTTTTTCAATCTTTTCTTATCCAGTTTCTTGCAGGCATACATCTTGCCAGTATTTTTGACCTGGATGGCACAAACCTAGAGAAGATGCACATGGAAAGGTAACTAAGGAGTTTTACACAAGAGACTGGAATATCAAGGGTAGTAACAGGCAGGAAGTGGGGAATCACTGATGCCTATTAGTAGCTGCTGATGCTAACTTCTGTGAAGAGTATACTAGCACAGCAAACAAGGAAAAAACAAGTGTGCAATCAGTTCTGTTCTGGACCAGCAGTAGCTTGTGGCTCTGATGCAAAGCTCTTGAGGATGCCACTAGTAGACATGTATTAGCAAATAAAAAGGAACAAGGACAAAAAAAACTGTAACCATGAGAATAAGCAGCATATACAGATTGAATCTGTACAGTTAAACTGTTGACTCTCAAAAAACTTCCATACTGTAGTTTCGGAACAGATCCCAGTGTGTGCTTTTCCCTCAACTGCAGCTAGGAATTAGTCGGGAGTGTGTGAGATAGCAGAGGCTAAGATGTCAGGAGCAGACCAATAGTTAACTACATGAACATTATGCAACATTATTACATTATCATTTGTAAAGAAGCCTGCATAGATACAGAATATAAAAGCATTAAAGTAGCTTTTTACTAACAAGAGCCTCTATCACAGTATAAATAACCCAGCCTGATTTCTGGAAAATGAAGGGGCACATTTTACATATCTTCATACAATGGCTTAATCCACTGCTCTTTGCAAACCCACCTGCTAGTCTTGAAAGGGGAGAGATGACTCACATCCTTAAAAGTACAAGCTCTTACCTCTCCAAAGCCACCTTTACCCAGCACTCGGAACTCAGAGAAGTATTTATCGGTTACTGGTTGCTTCTCAAACACTTTCCATTGGATGAATTTGTCATAGAAGGGGCTGTTCTGGAAGTCCTGGAAGGGCTTGTCTTTAACAAAGACTTTGGTTTCTTCCTTGGCCAGCTGCATGATGTTCTCATAGTCTTTTGCAGCAGCTGCTTTGCATTTGCTGACCAAGTCAGAGCTCATGAAAGACAGATAGCTTTTGGCGCCTTCCTTAAGAAAATTGGTGACAATATTCTCCAAGGTACTGTTCTTGACATTGTCCTCTGCCAGCTCCCAGTTTGACACCTCATCTAGGAAGTCCCTAACTACCAAATATTCTGGCACTGTCTCTAAGAAGTCTCTGAAGAATTTCTTGCCAATGGGCTGCTGTTCACAGATGCTGTCAAAATCACCAGCAATGGACTCTCTATGCTCTTTGCAGTCCTCTATCTTGGGTAGCGCGAGGCTCTTACGCCTCTTTTGCATTTCCTTGGTGTCTCCTTCTCCACTCTTCCTTGCCTGGAGGTAGGCAGTGTTGGCAATCAGGTTGTCGAGCCCCCCCATGTCACACATCTTGGCAAGCCCTTGGGGTGGCAGAGCCTGGTTCAGACAAAATGAGTAACTAGCTCAGGAGCTGAGCTGTAGCTGCACTGCACTTCTCCCTGCTAGTGGTGTGTGAGGGCTTCCGAAAAACACCACAGAGACTAACTGCTTTTGCATTAAATACCTCTCAAGGATTTTCACTAAGTACCTTTAGGTATAGGCACCATTTGTGGAAAGTGACTGGTAAGAGGTTTCTCTGTAAGAAGCTTTGAGTTTGCTATGTATAGCTGAGGGATGACATCCTAGGGATGGCAAACCTTCCCACTGGCAGTACCAAACGCACGTGGTTCAGCTGGTGTTTTTCAGAATGGGCCCTGATAACCTTTAAATGTACCAAGATTCCCTCTATATGTACTGTCCCTGGCTTCTGGGAACATGCAGAGATTCCTGGCTGCAATACATTCACTCTCCAACTCGGGGGCACCTTGGCCACAGTCAGCAGGAACAGGCCTGGATCTCCCTCAGTCAACGTCGAACACCAGCAGACTAACAACTGGTTTTGTGAAAAGCTTTTATCACAAATCTATGCCTAAAAGACCTTGACAGAGATGAACATGAGATGTTGAGCTTTAAACTACCACACTATTCAGTGCTTTGAGCATTCACACCTCCAAAACTTGAGTTATACTCAACATCAGTGACTGAGCCCCACAGACAGTTCACGCAAACCCTGCTGCCTCGCATGGCTCTGTCTGAGCAGATTACATGCAGAGACTAAGAACTGCCGCTGGTCTAAAAATAATGATCCTTATGTATACCAAACAACACTGTTCTGACTTCTCCTACCCACAGGAAAAAGAAACACTTCAAGTGAACAGCCAAATCTTGCCAAGACACTTCCATATGTTGTTTTGGCCCCAGTTTATTTTCCCTGCTAAGCTTTGTAACAGAAAGTGGTCGGGTGAGAAGGTGGCAATAGCGTATAGCTGAGGTGACATCAACAAAGGGACAAAGCTGATTACAATCAAGTGAAGGCAAATTTCACCTGACTTCACTTGCTGGCTGCCTACCAAGAGGCATTTTTTCCCTTCAAAAGAATAAAAATTGTGTGTGGCATTCACTAGGCTAAGCCCTCTTCTGCTGTGGGGTCAGGTGATTTGGCTGTTAAAACTTTCCTTAAATATAAGGAAGTATTATAAGAACAAGAAAAGAAGCAACACTGGGGTCAAATGGTACTCTTGAGGTCAAGGTCAAGTTTCTTTTTTTTTTTACAATCTTAGAGCCAGCTGAAGAGCTCAATCACAAGAACTAAACATCAAGAGTAGTAACAGGCACCTTTCAGACTCCCTATAGTAAGTGTTAAGCTCTTCTTGGCTGCTTTTTGCCACTCTACAACCATGCAGTGTTTTGTTTTTACATGCTTAATCCTGTCCGCATTGATCCATTTGACATAAAGCTCATGCTTGTACTCTACAAAACTCCCTCGGAGGTGTGTTTTTCTAGGAGTATGGAGAGGGCCATCCATTGCAAACTGCTGTGTGTGCCTGAGAACAGGGGGAAATGTAAGGCAGAGACTTGAAAGCCTGGCCAGTTCTGCCAGGTGAGAGCAAGCACAGGGCACAAGGTTACATAAAGGGCTCAACAGAGCAGCCAACAGTGTGGGCAACACTGCAAAGAGCCAATGGGAGCAGTGGGGAATTCTGCTGGTGGCTGTCCACAAAATGGGGCCTACAGCAACACATTCCTAAAATACCCTGGGTAGAGAAAGGCATCACAGGAGGTAATAAAGTTTTAATTTCAGGGTTTTTTTTGTTTTGTTTTTTTAATAAAGCTTTTAATTTCTTAAAATTCAGTAGGGTCTTTTTTAAGTTTGGCCAGAATACCCACTATGGCTCAAAGAGCAGCAAGACAAATGGCTGGTAGCTGGGGCCCTAAGGCTGAACTCAAACTTACACCAGCTATTGGTACATTCATGCCTAAGTAAATCAGGAAAATACCTAATATTTATGGCACCTGCATAAGATAGACACATTTACAGCTCCAAAGACCATTCTGCTCAATTAATTAGAATCTTTCCCAGCTTCTATGGAACATAAATTTTCTCTAAAATAACATAACTTCATGAAAAGCAAAATCAAACAATATGATCATTCAACATATTACTCCAGTCACTTTTGAGATTTGCTTGCTGACTTATCCAAATCTGCTCAGCATTTATTAAACACTGGAGAAAAGCAGATCAGCATTAATCTTTTAGTTGGTAATGGTTGTTTAAGGTAGTGTTACCTGCTCATAAAACAGTACGTTTGGGTGAGAAGCAAAAATTATTTATTTTGCATGTACAAGAGGTGAATAATTACAGAACTGAACATAGGGATGTACTAACAACCATGCTAATCAGGTATATCAGGGTATGATTTGGAGAACTTCTCTGGTGTAAAGCTCATAGAGAAAATGGGAATTAGGCTAATCTCTAAATCACAGAGAAAATATGCAGGACTTAAAATTCATTACCTTATTTCTAGATGAACCTCAATTACTGGTCAACAAGATACTTATAATATGCAAATAGATACACAAACATATCAGCTGCTTTGATTTCAACATTAACTTTCCTAATACCTCATTTGTATCAACACTCCTTTGAGCTGACACTTTGGAAAAACTCTTCCATGACTGTAATTCTCAGCTACTCTTGCCATGCACGTGTAGCTTGAGCCAAAAGCAGGGTTTGGTACTTTCCATATTCACCTAAAAAGCAAAGAAAAATTATAAAGTCCTCTGATGGGACTAGATGGCATTACCAGAGGTCACAGGAGGGAGCCTGGGACCAAATGTGGACAGAGGAAACAGGTGGTAGGTAAGATACAGTTTGACTGTGACAGCTCAATTTTATTTTCACATCCACTCAGATTTCTTTTTTTGCAAAAATTTTGGGAATACTTTTACACAAACAGAAATACTCCACAACAATGTAAATGCTATAGGCACTTCATTACTACTGTTAACATATTTTACATTTGTTTTCAGTTTTAAGACAGACATCATCTGGCATAGTAACAACTGATGTGATACAGTGTAACAGTGACTCAGGATTTTTTTATCTCAGTGTGTAATTAAACAAAAGCTACATTTTAAAAATCAAAACATCTTCAAAACAAGATTACAATATTAAACAAAACCACAGTAAACTCTGCAATATGTTAGATGACACAAAGATTGGAACTACATTATACAGTGAAGATAAACCTCTTTAAATGTACTAGAATTAGACAGAAATACATCTACTGAGAAACACATTAAACATTAAAGATGGTAATTTTGAAGTAAACAATGCATATGACATTGTTTCAATTTCACCCATGTTGATTAACCATTTTATTAAGCCTGAATTTGTTACAGACTTAAAGCAATAATTCGACCTCTCCGTTACATATATTTTTAAAATCCCACAGCATACATTCAGATTAATAATAATTTGGATATTTAGGGAAAAGACAAAGTTAGAGGCAAGCATTTAAACAGTTTTAAGAAAAAAAATTCAAAGAAGATTATATATTCAGGATTTCCACAAAAATGAAAAAACTGCTTCCAAAATACCATGACCAATAAAAAGATAATAAAGAAATTTCTATTAATTGAATTTTCATGAAATCCCAATTTACCATTTTCCCTTAGATTTCATTAGTGCCTCCTTTACTTGGGTTATTTAAATTATCACTATTGTTTGCTTCCTATATTAATCAGCTAACCAGCAAGATTGTCTACACCTCTCGTTAACTGATATCAAATACATGTCTTTGTACCAAAAATCTTTGGATTAAAAAGACATGCCTCCATGATTGCTAACAGAAATGTAAATTTCAAAAATTATTAACTTGGTTAAATTTTAATGTTATGGTTGTAGAAATCATGTATAGAATATAACAGAACAACAGACTTGGAGCTACAACAAAACAAAAGTCATAAAGAAAACCTAAATTAGAGCTGTTTGATAGAAATACAGTGTGATAGAAAAAGCACACAGCAAATGTTTTACACACTGTTCATTTTACATTAAAACCCAGAATAGTTTCTTTTATAACACACTGACTGTGTTTTTGCATACAATAGTACTTAGGCAACATTTTCTTTATCCTGACAGTAAACTATGCAGTGTATCAGACCAGGGAAGATGATCCTTTCAATTTAATTCATTTAGTGTTTAGGGTACAACCTGCACCACTAAGTTTCTGTGCTCTGATCTAGACAAGACTTTAATCATAGCAGATAGAGTTGTTGATGTTGTGGAAGCCCTGCAGTGAGCCTGGCCATGGACTGCACCTTGTGCAGCCAGAGGCCTGCACCAAACCCACCCTGGCCTTGGAGCAGGTAAACCAAGTGAGCCACGTCCTGAGGGACACAATCCATTCTGCAGGAGCAAAGGGCATAACACACACACCATTCCAACAAGTGCAGCACAAAGAAACCCCTCCAGTTTTTATTTGCCTATTCTCTGGACTACCCAGTCCTGCTGGCAGAGGGGACAGCGATTATTCTGTTTCACCCACAAGGACATGCAGCAATTGTGGAAGGAATGATTGCATTCTCCCCAAACCACTGAAAGAGAAGAAAGAACATGTTCCAGTCACATTCAGCTGGTCAATCAACACCTACAGCAATGTTCAAACTATCACTCCCAAATATTTATAACCACTGCAAACTTTAGAGACAAAACAGGTCATCACTGATTTATCCACGAGATTGGATTATGATGATCATCCTGATGCTGGCCAGTTCCATCACCAAGCCTTTTACTTATTTCCAAATATTTAAAAAAGAAATGCATATATTCCCACCTTTTTGTATAAAGTGACAGGGTTTTGTGACTGTATGAACACATTTAGCAGTTCTGTCCAGGAAATAAGTGCAACTATTAAAGTCTTTCTTTATCTTCCCCAGTACCAAAAATAAGCCAATGCACTACTGACTCACTATCACACCACAGCCTACCACCAAATTCTCACATGAAACGCACTGTTTGAACTGAAATTTATGATAGCAAGGGGGCACACGTGACATAGTATATAGACTTAAAATGGGACTTTACAACAGGAGTTATTCACAGGCTACAGTTGTTCCAAAACTACAAAAATTGTTATCTGTTATCTATTTACTCCTGAATAGTATTTTAAAATGTAGTTACTTTGCTTTTTTTCCTTATTAGCTCACATTTTCTTCACAGGAGCACAAGGATACCAATCAAAGGAGTGCTGTAAATTATACTTTTTCCTGTTTTTTTAAATAGGATACTTAGCAAGCCAATTAAGATATCTAAAACAGGAAAAACTCCATTCTCATTAAAACGATAATCAAAAATCTCCAGTGGTTTTTTTCTGAGACACAAAGTTCAACATCATGGAAAGGTTTACCACTGGTTTATAAAGGTTTATAGCAAATTCTTTGAGATAGTTTTCACTATTTTCAATTTAAACAGTCAGAATTAAGACTTTCTTTTGCATACACTGGCACTGAAAGTATGATTATGTTTAAACTGAAATGATTCCACTTTTGAAAATAAAAAGTGAACAACCTGGCCATTGCCTCTATTACCTCTGAATTACAAGTGGGAAAAATACCACTTTCTAACTCAGACACCCATTTATTTCAGAACAGAGGATTTTTATTTGCATTACCATTGTGTTTTCTGGCATGCACCTCTGAAGAAAAAAGTAGCTTTTTCCTATCCACTTCAAAAATGTACATTATGATCTTAAATATGCTCACAGTGAAAGAAACCTAAACCTCTTAGCCGTGTATGTGTTGACAGGAAATTGGAAACTGTTTTGTTTTACAGCACAACTGACATGAAAACTGGTTTTTTTAGTGCTCAAAAATAAAGCATAAAGTATTACTAATGTAAAAAGACGATACAGTGTAGAACAAAACATCAGCTTACTTTTGAGCATTAATAAAATCAGTATTCCCTTCAAACTTTAAAATGCACCATACTGAGAGAAGCTTCAATTGAAAAACAAGCGAATGAAGTCACTACATACCAACACAATCTTCTTGTTTGTTTTCAGCTTGACATCTAAGACAGGCATCTAAAAGTAAACAAGAACAAACTCAATTTGATTCTCAGGATTCCATCTTAAGAATAGGTTTGTCAGAGGAAAAGATAAACTCTAATACAAATTTACAGAAAAATCCCAAGTTTTGATGTCTAGTTCAGCCCTTTAACATTAAATACCCCCCTTAAATTCTAAAACTATGCAAATGACAATGAAATATATATCTGAAAGAGAACAGAAGGACTCTGAACTCTTCAGCATGTTTTGTTTATTTTCCATTGCTTTGGTATTTTCATAACTTTTGCTGAAAAAAGCCTTCTCCATTTTGTAGATATAAAAGCCCACAGATTTGTGCCAAGGCACTCAGGCATATTAAAACCAGAGCAAGCACAAAGCCAAACCCTAATTACAGGACTGTTTTTCAGTTGTCAGCATTTCCTTTTAAGGAAGTCATTCACAATTTTGATTTTTAGGCTGAGCATCTCTCACCACAACTCCCACCATCTATTACTTTTTATAGTAGCTTCCCTTAACAAGTACCTGCATCTAATTTTCACAGGAGTCAACACATACAAATATAGTGGTACATTTGATAATATATGCTAATAAATATATAACAATATCTAATTAAAGGTATTTCTCATCTTTATGCACACCAGTCTGTGGCTTTAGGACTGGATGGCAGGTCCAGGACTCAGTAAGATATAAGAGTGACAACTTCCAGGCTTCCCACTGCGCCATACAATACAGTGGAAAAACACCTTTGCTTCTCCTTTGCCCCAACATGGGCTGCCAGAGACACACGTGCATGAATCATGCACTACAGAAAGTGTTCAACCCTCATGTGAGCAAACACATCTTCAGCTCCTCCAAAGAAAAGGGACTAGTTTAAACAAGTGTCCTGCAGGTTGGATCTGGCTTACATGCCACTAGTTGGACCATATTCTCCCAGAAGACAAAACCATAATGTGCTACAGGAATTTAGATTTGAGTATTTTTACTGCCTCTGCCAGACAGGGCCAGTACTTCTATTTTAGACCTGCCCAGACGTTCCTCCTTTTCTCAGGTAATAGAGAACTCTAACGTTCTCCTCTAAAGAAGAGGAGAGAACTCTAAAACAGCTGCCCCTTCCCCACTGAGACAAAAGCAAAACTTTCCTGTTGTCTGTTCCTATAATTTACATTTCAACAGCAGTTAAGGGCCAAGGTGCTGGAAGATTCAGCCGAAGTGCTTCAGCTTGTACCACGGTGTGTGGGAGCCCACGGATCTGGGGTCACAGCACAAAGTCACAATAAAGCAGCTGTCCTATCGAGCCCTAGGGCTGCAGTTTCAGACACAGAGCGCCAAGGGCAGAAATCACTGCCACCACACCAAAGTCATCTGTTCCCATTCCTACACCATAACCCCAGGGGGGTCAGTCTGAAAAGCTCAGGACAGTAAAGCCAGCCCAGCCACAATCCTGCACTTTCCAGCTAACACCTGCATTTCTGCCTCTTTCCCTTGTGCATCCAAGACCACATCGGTTCAAGGAGTTAAACCAGTAGAAAATGGGACCAGCTCACACCTCCTCCCCTGCAAAAGTCAAACAAACTTTCAGCAAGTGCCAGTCTCAGTCTGGCAGTGCCTCCCACCTAAGGTTACTGCAGACGCAGTGGCTCTACAGGAGCCAGACCCGCTCTGGCAGGGTCAAGGCAAAATTGCTAAACTGAAGTCAGAAATGATCAAGTTTCACATTCTAACAATGTGGTTTGTTCCCAAAAAACGGTTACTAGATTTTTTCAGAATTTTTTTCTAGTTTCAGATTAAAAGTATGCCCTTGGTCCAGCTATGAAAAAATACGACTTTTTTTTTTTTTTAACTTTTATAATAGCTCTGGGTAAGATTTTGTTGAGATTTTTTTTTAAATATATTGTCCTGTAACAAGTTAGCTACAACAGGGATAAATGCATTTTTTAAAATTATGGTTTACACAGCAAATGAAGACAATTTCATATTTCCAGAGTGGTCTCTGTTTACCATGAAAAAGCAAATAATCTTCAAAGCATGCTTATGTAAAAGATCAATCTCCCACCACTTCAGTCTGAGCTGCATCTTTTTTCCTCTAGTATATCTTTTTGCCTCCTCTGTTCCACAGAACGTTCCCAGCAAAAACATTTGTGAGAAATGACAGAATCGCATATTTTGTCCGATTTCTATGAAACCAAATCCTGAGTTCATTTTCAGTATCGTGATTCCTGGCCCTACAAAAGCAAGGTGCTCTGGAGGGAATCTTGGGTCATTTGTCCTGCCAAAGTGTTGCCCACCCAACTGAGAGGACAGCTGTATCTGGGATGACTCAGCCCAATTGTAAAAATTGGATATGCACACACAGTAAAGGAAGAATTTAAACCGTTTTCGAAGAACCAAGATAAATATCGTATTTGACAAAGATGTCAGAAAACAGTAATGGGTGTCAACAATGAAGGTGCTTTCAAACGGTCTGCGGATCTCAAACCCAAGTAAATTAACCCCTTACTCAATAGATTTCAGTACATTTACGTATTAAAGTTCACCAGTAATAGCGCTTGTGATGCAGTGTCAGACACCCTGATTTAAGAGATTCGAAAAATAAATGTGTATGTACAGCTCTAACCGCTTCGTAAAAAAAAACCCGAACAAAAAACCCTCAGCAAAACCCACCCCACAAAGAGCAGCCCCAGGCCTGCAGCACTGAGTCCGGCTGGGCTGTACAGCAGTCCCTG
>VWZU01015904.1:2473956-2526013 GCA_013397095.1 Sterrhoptilus dennistouni | reverse complement strand
CCGGGGGGAGCGGGACGGGCCCGCGGGACGGGGACAGGCCCCGGGGGGACGGGAGGCCTTTCCGCGGCACCCAGGGCGTTCACGGGGCTGTAAAACACCTCCTGTGCTTCGGCAGGACTCCCAGCAGGTGCCGATGGGCTTTGTTCATAAAGGGCGTTCTCCTCATACGCAGAGTCCAAGTGAATCAGTGACAATCTGCCACTGGTCCGGGTGCCGGAGCGCGGGGAGACAGCCCAGCCCTCCAGCTCTGAACGCGTTCCGAACACTGCTGACAGAATAAATGAAACACTTCAGCAGCGCCCTGCACCTTGGCCACCTGGGAAATAAATAAAAAATAAAAACGATGCTAAAGATTTTATGTTTGTTTGGTACTAAACTATCAATTCAGAAGTACCTTGAACACTATTAAACAAAGTGAATATGGTCTTTTAGCTTGGCTGATTCATTTTTCTCAGTCCCCACTGTTCAATTCCCTTTGCCTGTTCCACTGTTTTGACTCATCATTCTTTTCTGTCCATTTATAAAACCATCATGGCACTTCTGAATTTGAATTACTGGGAGTAGATGTAACCCAGAAAGTTTTAAATAAGAAATTGCTTTTTGTAAAAGCTCGAAAAGAAAATGATTGCATATTTTTCCTTTGATAATATATTGCATTTCTATGCCCTTTGTATGGATTTTTAAAAGTTGAATGTATCTGTTCCTAAAGTAAAAAAAAAAAATCTGAGATTTAAGTATATTTAATTTCTGCTATATAAAATGTCAACTGCCTTGAAATAGATATTTTAAAAAAAAATAAATTCAACAAATCCTGTAGGAGTTTTTTGAGGTTTTTAAATTTATACAATTTGCCTTGTATTCCTAACTTATCCCTTCAATTCTAAGAGCAAAGCAGAGATTATAATTGTGTTTGAGTGCTGTCAAACCATCACATGTGCTGTACATGATGCAAAGTCAAATATAAACCCCACTTACATCAGCAGTGAAAGTACAACAAATATGACACAGGCACCTTTGACTCTGTCCATACTGCCTTAGAGAAATAAAGTGATAGCCTCCCACCTAAAAATTATTTTCTTGCTACTTTATCACATAAAGAGCTGTGTAAGAAAAATTTCAAGCCATTTTTGAGAAGTATTTCTGGCAGTCTGTAATTCATCTGTCCCCTGCAGTCACACGTGACATTAAGGAGGTCACACAAGGGAGAGTGGCACAAACCATCATGGCTCTTTCTACTAGATTTCCCTATGTACATTATCACTGGTTTAAACTGTAAATAAAACCTACATTATTTCAGTCTGAGCATTTGCTCATCTCATTCACTAAAAACATTCCAAATTGAGTATCTAAAAATGAGAACTCAAACCAGGTTCCTTCCAGACCATCAAGTGATTGTTCAGCTAGAATTAAAGCCAATTGGGTGCTACAAAATGGGAAAAGAACTTGTCAGCTGAGAATGCAATGTTTGTAATACTAAGTATCCAAATTTGAAATATTTCTTTATATTACACGATCTATAATCAATTAAATTTGACATAATTTCAAAGTAATTATGCAGCGTAATTCACCAATTCTAATTGTCTCCATGTAAAAAATACTCATTCAAAACTCCAAGTGCTTGACACCCAATTTACATAACAGCCCTAAGAGTTCTGTTCATATTCTTACTCCCATTTCAAATGAATATACAGATGCATCTTTGCATTGTAAGAACATTTTCACTTTCTAAACACCTTACTAAATTCTGAATATTGCACAGACAGTGGTTTAAAAGGATATACAATGCCTTGCACAAATTTTCACAAATCCTTTAAGAATAGAGAGGTCTGGAAATAGCCTTATTTTGTTCCTTTTTTTTTTTTTTTCCTTTCTTCTTTCCTCTTACAACTTCATGACATTTTTGTTGTTTCTTTTTCCAGTTTGTTTACTCCAAAACAAAGAATTGAAAATATTTTTGTTGAGGACATGATGAGGGTATTGAGTCTTTCATTAGTAAATTTGCAGATGACACCAAGCTGGGAGCATGTGTTGACCGTTTGGAAGGGAAAAGGGCTCTGCAGAGAGACCTGGAACAGTTGTATGGATGGGTGGAGTCCAATAAGATGATGTTTAATGAGTCCAAGTGCCGGGTCCTGCATTTTGGCCACAAGAAGCCCCTGCAGTGCTCCAGGCTGGGGATGGTGTGGCTGGACAGTGCCCAGGCAGAAAGGGACCTGGGGACAATGGTGACAGCAGCTGAACACGAGCCAGCAGTGCCCTGGTGGCCAAGAAGGCCAAGGGCACCTGGCCTGGATCAGGAATGGTGTGGCCAGCAGGAGCAGGGAGGTCGTTCTTCCCCTGTACTTGTGAGGCCACACCTTGAGTGCTGTGTCCAGTTCTGGCCCCTCAGTTTAGGAAGGACATTGAGACACTTGAGCACATCCAGAGGGGGCAACAAGGCTGGTGAGGGGCTTGGAACACAAACCCTGTGAGAAACGACTGAGGGAGCTGGGGGTGTTTAGCCTGGAGAAAAGGAGACTCAGAGGTGACCTTATCACTCTCTACAACTCCCTGAAAGGTGGCTGTGGTTGGGTGGGGGTTGGTCTCTTTCTCCAGGCAACAAGTGACAGAACAAGAGGGCACAGTCTCAAGCTGCGCCAAGGGAGATACAGGTTGGATATCAGGAAAAAGTTTTTTAGTGAAAGATTGATAAAGTACTGGAATGGTATGCCCAGGCAGGTGGTAGAGTCACCATCCCTGGATATGTTTAAAGAAAGACTGCACATGGCACTCAGTGCCATGGTCTAGTTGAGGTGTTGAGGCTGGGTTGGACTTGATGATCTTGGGAGGTCTCTTCCAACCCAGTGATTCCGTGATTCTGTGAAAATTATTTTTATTAAAAACAAAGCTTTTACGAAAATGTCAATTTTATGATAATGCAAAGAACAGTTATGTAAGTATCTGTTTATCTTGGCCAGCTGATGCATGCACTGGACTGTATTATCCCACTTACTGTTTGTTCTGTCAATAGATTAACATATATCAAAACACTTGAGGACTGTGTCAATTTATCTGCCAAAGAAAATAATTTAAGCACACTTCTCTGCCAAAACGATTTCTTAAACCCTGGTTATCTGTGTCTCTCTGTGCCTCTTTCCCAATGGGAATATGCTACATGGATCTATTAATGGCCAAGAGAGACTTGGCTACAGTGGGGCTGCAAGAGGAAGACAGCACAGGGAACAGCACTGTATGGGCACACCACCACCTGTGACAAACCCACCTGTAGCAGCTCCTAAGGGTTTACTGAAGCTGCCAGATGCAATTGCCAAAATGGAAAACACACTCCAGTGCTGATGAGTACAGTTTCTGTGAAACAGAAGCATATAGAAGGCATACAGAAATACAAAGGAAATCACAACAGGAATAGGCAAAAAAAAAAAATCTATTTGTGGAATATGCATGCTTTTACACTGGGAAGATCTTGCTGGATGGGAAGAAATCACACCAATATATTGCTGCACAGAATAGCAAAGGGATCCTGATATGCCTATAAATGCATGTGATTGGGCATGAACTTCATCACAGTCCAGGAATGAGCTCAAAGACAGAGAAGTAGCAGCTCCAATCTCAAGTAGCAGAATTCCAATTCTTAAATGCATTGTGCTTTACTCTCGAAGTGAAATAAATGAACATTCATGACACGTAATACACAGAAGGGAAATCCTTACAGAAGTTATTCTAAAAAACCCTTAATGATTTCTTTACAGGAACCTCTCTGCTTTAATGGAAAACCCTGTGTCACAAGAGACTAAAGAGATCCTGACTTTGCTGAGCTGCTTTAATCAAGTCTAAACCCTTGGAACTTCTCCATTCTTCACACAACACCCTGGCTTATCCATCTCTCCTTCTGCAGCAGAGATTAAAAACCAAAGACCCCTGATATGAAATTCTATACTGCGTTTTTGTTTCCTAATTGTTTTACTCTGGAGTAAAACTCAGCTATTACTATTACATCTTAACAGTGTTGATTTTCAGGTTAGAAGTCTGTCTCATATCCACTCTTTAATTTAAAAAAACCTGTGAAGATAAAATTTTGCCTATTTCAACTGTAGTTAACTATTTGAGACTGGAACTGCATTCTGAATCGAAAACCAGAAACCAAATTATGTTGTTCTGTTGTTGTATGGGGGCACAGGCCCCACCTATTTTGAAATACAGACACTTCCTATAAAATTTGTGAGGTAACACAGTCTGTCTTATTATTTTTAACATTTCTCTGATATTTGGATCCTGCCTAGTATCAGGATAGACCCCAAAAGCCACTCTTGGTAAATCTAGCCCTCCAATCCACACCAGACCTCCCCTCCTCAAAAAAATCCCTAAAACCCCAAACAAAAAATAAAAACACTAGAAAGAGAAGCCACATAACTTGCCTATAGAAGCTCCCTTTACTCACATATTACTGGAAGGTGTTGCACAGGCCAACTTTATCTTCTCATTATTCACACTTGCAGATGTTATATCCTGTGCACCATTTCACACCACCTTTTTTTTTTACCCTGAGCTACTTTTCTATTTTTAGATTTTGGCCAAGGTAGTGCCAAAAAATGTATTTAAAATTTAAGTATATATATAAATAATAATAAAATAACAGACCCACATAAATGTCACACCATGACAGAATGGAAGAACTCAACTGGAATACAAATGAACTACTCAGGAGGAAGCTAGATGAATTGCTTTCGTTGTCACAGAAATCATTGTTTATGTTTCAAAAAGTTGTAGCTCTCTCCTCTTAGGCCCTCCAAATTTGCATTGCTGTACAAAACACACTTACCCAGTATGGAAAGCAGAGACTGAATTGTAGATACCTCCCCTTCTTTCATTAAGTACTTTAAAGGTCTGTGGATGAAAGAAGCAGCCAATTGTCAGGTCTGAGCATTACTGCAGATCTCTTGATTCTTAAAGTGGAGTTTCCTTCTTACTAATTTTGTCTGTGTTCCCTGCTTTTCCCAGGCTTGTTTCTGTACCCTGCAGCAGCAGTGTCCCAGCGAGGCTGAGCTGACCCCGGGAGCTCCAGCTGAGCTCTCAGGCAGCTGCTGAAGTGACCCTCGGGAGCTCTGCCTGTGGCTGCTCCAAGGGAAGAGCTGCTGGAACCGGGGCTGCCTGCCCTTGGAGCCTTCTGCTGTTCACAGCACACACATCGGCCTCTCTCCCTGCTGCTGGACACACTGGAGCTGGCTGCTGTAAAGCATGGGACATCTTGGATCTTTTGAGAAATCAGAGGGACCAGGTAAGAGAATTTTACCTGTAAGTCTTGAATTCAAGTCACACAGTAGGTTTACTTTGGCTGTTCTATGATTCTCTCAGCTTTTTCTCCCTGTGCATGAGGAATGACCAAAAATAAAAGATGAAAGTGGGGAACAAAATCACAACCTTTTAAAGCAAAACTAAATAGTTTGGTTCCATAAAGTTTCTAAAATCACGGTAATGATTTACATCCTCTTTTTGGTGAAATTGTTAACTAGACTTCATAGAACTGCCATGACATTTGCAATAGTTATTATGCTAAAATAATGATGGACTCAAACACTTAAAAAATCTTGATCATACAAGATTTTCTATGGAAAATTGTATTAAGCAAGATGGATGAATTTTGTTATTTCCCATAAACACTTTGTAACATAAAGAATATTTTAAAAGCATTTCAGCAAGGAACACAAATCAGTAACAAGAAAAAAAAATGAGTCACCTAACAACACAGTACCAGCTATCTTTCAACTCAGACTGATCATGACAAACTTTTTAAACGCTCGCAAATTCTCAAGGCTTCTCTGCATGCTCTTACACTAAATCATGAACCAGCACTTCTCTCCCAAGCCACCAATACAGAATGCAACAATGCTGCAATGCCACATCCCCCAGGCTAATTCTGGTGGGTTCTACCCCTGCCATCAATTAGGTTTCTCTACACCGAAGTCCTGTAGGTAACCCCCATTCATTCAGGTAAATGGTAACATTTTAAACAGCCAGACCCTCCCAGTAAACACACAGCTTATCTCAGCTTTGTTGTAATTTATTTCTGAGTTATTCTCAAGCAATGTTACAAAACATTTTAATGTCTTGATAAGAAAATAAAATTTAAATAAAAATACATTCAACAATACATCATCATAATAACATTAAAACTTTTACAATCCTAACAGAACTAATTACTGAATAACATCATTTTTCTAGACTAATCAAAATGAAGGCAACTTTTGTTATTAATCATCCTACTTGTACCTAATTAAATTCTAGAACATCTACTGCACTTTAAAACATTATAAAATGAGAAATCAAATCTTAATGGTCACAAATATTCAATGGCCTTCTGTTTTTTTTTCTCAATATTCCAGTACCAAAGCAAACCAAAAAAAGTGCATATTATAAAACCCCAACGTTGCAAGAGTATACTATTCATTTTTTCATAAATTTGACTTTGAAAACAACAAAAAATGGCTCCAAGGAAGAGGGTTTGCCACAGGGTTAATTCATATACAACAAAACCTAATCCTGGCACTCAACCACATTCAAATTTGTTTAATGGCAGCTTTTGATTAATGGTGATTAATCTTTATCTTTACCTTGACAAAACACATTTATTGGCATTGCTGTATTCTCCCTCAGTTTTAACTGTTGGCAAACAGAAGTCCTGTTGAACACATCAAATGTGTAAAAAAGGAAAAGGCAAAACCAGCTGAGGTGATTAAATGATTGTGATGTTGCAGATCCTAGTACTGAATCTCAGATATTCTAAAATACCTTGGTATTAAACCAAAGTCATTTTAACAAGTTACATTCATTCCAGAGAAATTTCGATCCTGTCTTGCCACCTTGCTTCCATTATAGGAAGCTTTCTTACAACAGTATAATAAATGTGTGGTAATTTTAACATCTTACTGTTTCAAGCATTGTGGATTTCTATTCTTAAGTTACATTCCTAATTAATTTGGCCAAATTGTGATTGGAAAAATAAAACAAAACCAAAACTAAAAAACACCCAGTGAAACAACAAAAGACCCCACAGAAAATGCTTTAAAAATAAAAGTACCACATACAACTTTTATTAAAAATAATATTCCAACAAGTACCATTGTATTTAATACTGATGAAGCAAAGTTGCCACAGTAATACCTTTGCTTCTTCCTGGTTATATACATATACTTTATCTCAGCAGAAAACTAACTTCTCAGACAAAGTGAGCAAAAATTAATCTTACTGAAGTCAGGAATGCCAGTTTAAAATTGTGTTAAGTGGCAAATACAAATCCACATAACTAAAGATACAAAAATATTCACTGAAGCATTGCTTAAAGACAAAACAATGTTGATCATTCAACTGATCATAACAAGCAGATACTACAAAGTATCTAAAAATAATCTGGGATAGTCCAGATATCTAAAGTGCTTTGAGTGATTATAATAGAGATTATTTATTAGATTTGTAGTCAAAAGTTGAGCTGGACATAGTTATTACTTTTTATAAAAACAAGAAATTAAATCATACATGGGATGATGTTAATTGATCAGTACTTAACCACAATTGGTTCACACTTAAATTTTTCTATCTGTAGGCAAACCTACTTATCAAGAATGTTACTACCCTGCATTTCTTTTTAGATTAAGAAAAAATATGTACCTTAAAAAATGCTAAAGAAAATAGATAGTGGTCTAATGTCACTCCATATATTATTCACTCCAAATGTAAACAAGAGGTACAATGTAAATTCCCTGATTTCTTCTTTAGTACTTAATAACACAACTAACACTGGTATCTGCTGTTCGGATTATTTGCAGCATACTGCATGGTTCTATAGAACTTCAACTGTAGATAAATCAAGTCCTGACAACACCTAATACAAGGAAAAAAAAAAGTAAAATGTATTGAGGGTGAAGCTTCAGATCTTTTCCACATCATAAGATCTTGGGATTTCTATTTCGAGATCCATATCAGCAGGGCAGGCACTCATGGTAAACTCATGCAAGTTTGCAGTGTATGTACTGAGATGTAATCCAACCAACAAATGCAGTCTGGACTTTCTTCCATGAAAAAGCTTATTTGTTTAGAAAGTTCTTTCCAATAAGACAACAATGGCAAAACAACATTTAGATTTATTCACATCTGTTACTTAGAGAACCTGGAACTTCAAGTTCTTCAGCAAAATGAGAATAAACCTTAAAGACCAGATTTCCAAGAAGGTATTTTTCTGTTAAATATTAAATAGATTGTCAAAACAGCTAGCATTTATGTTCATTCTTAAATACTTTGCAAAAATGCATATAATGAATTAAAAAAAGAAAAAAACCCAAAAAACCGAAACACTCTAGAACATTTCCAGTTTCTTTTTTCATCCAAGTGGGCCAGTTTGTTTTGGTTAGGAAACTTTTCCAACAATTGGATTTTCTCTGCAAAAAACCAAAATATTATATGTAAATACTTTTAAGATTAACATCTGCTTCCTAGTTCTCATCATGCAATTTTAGTTTATCAAGCAAAAAAAACTATTTCTACCATTAACTGTGAAATTTAATGATTTGCAAAAACCTCATTTACTTTCACATGGGACTTCTAAATTGCAGCCAATTTTTCTGAACAACTTGGGTCAAACACTAACCTAGGCAAATCAAATCAGCATTTGAGCTTTTCTTTTTTTTCCTGGTGAATCAATCCTTATTGATGGAAAGTAGAAACCTAAAAACTTGCTAGTGGTGTTCCAGAGGCGTAAGCTAGGATTGCAGAGAATTAAAGAATGTGCTCCAAAGAACAGAGTTTTTTTACCTTCACAAGAAATAGTATTTATCATCAAGTATGGCAAGTGAAATACAAACACTAAATACACTGCCTGAAAGATACATTTCTGCAGGAAAATTCTGACAGTTTCATGTAACCTGATGCTTCAATTATTTAATTAAAATGTTGAAAAAAAATAATAGGAGATAGGCATACTGTTATGGATAAATTTTGTGTGCACTTCAAATGTCAAGTTAAAAGGGAACAAAAGAGTCACTGCACCCACTTACAGGACTCTCAACAGGAATAAATGAATCCACACCAGAAGAACCTGGATCCTCAACAACTGGTAAAAAGCTGCACTACTACAAATGATTCTCTTCGTGTCTGTGTTGTCTAATTTTATCTTTTACCTTCATTATCTCTATGCCTCTCTAGTCTGGCCTAGTCCTGTGATTTATTTTCTTCAAAATACAGATTTATCAATGTCAAAGTTATGTAAGATACTTACTCACTGCCATATTTGGCACTAGATGATCTCTTCTTCTGGTATTTTTCATGTGATTCACTCAACTTTTCTAGTATATCTATTATCTGCTGAAGTGTATGAAAAGTGGCTACAGAATCTTCAATCGTGAAGTTAGAATAATCATCTGGTTCTTTCCGAGGACCTTGGTAGACTGCTATACTTCCACAAGCCTCTACAAAAACAACCATAGTCATCCCATTTAGAATTTCAACAATTAAAAAACAAATCTAACTGCTATGCAAATGGTAACTCCAAAATTCTGAAATGTAAAGTTACTCTGGCTTATACATGAAATGGATTAAGGTAAAAGCAGGAGGCAGTAACAACTAAATGTATGTACAATTCTATAGCTTATTCTCTGCTAGTTGTGTTCAGCATCTTGAGCATCCAGCTCTCTTCACATTAAGAGAAGTTCAGTGTTTCTGGCAGCAAAACCATGTCTCATAGAATTCATCACATAATCAGGAAAAGGACAGCAAAGGCAGAAAAGCAATCACCTACTTTCTCAGTTTAAACTATTAAAAATATATATATATGGAAATTCAATTAAAACAATGCCCAAAGAACATCAGACACCAGGGCACTGAGAAGATAAAAATTCAACCTCTTTCTCTACTTTGTTATTTACAGGTTAATCATTAAATTCAGTTAATTGTTCAAAATTATGTTCTTGGCCTAGAGAATTAGAACTGAGTATCAGTGTAATTCTTCTTAATTATCATTTGAGTACCTTCCAACTTTTGTAGTTTAGGCCTGTTGATAGTGAAAAGTGAGTAAATTCTTTCTGTCTCTCTGTCTCCATCAATCTCAATTTGAGTATCAGCAGGAACACCTCTAAAAGGCAAGCAAAGAGACAGGTAATCAATATCAGTAATTCCTGAAAGCAAGTTAAAACTCATTCTTTTCAATATACATAGCCTTTTAATATGCTTACCACTCATAGACAGCTTCACAAAACTTAGTATGTAGTTTATATAACCTACCTAGTTAAGGATGAATTTATTTTTAAAAGAAATCACAGCATTTGTTTCTTTTTAGAAATCAGAAGCTTCTAAAAAGGCATTAAAGCATTTTAAAATGCTATTAATTTTTTCTGACATCCCTACAAAACCCAGATGATTTGTCAGAATCTACATCCAAGATTATTTAGCTGACTTTTTTAGGGCACTCCTTTAAAATATGTGAAGTTCAAATAAAAAAACAAGACTAAGTCATTACGGAGCAAAGACTTCCAGGCTGAAGCTTCTGCAGCAAGTATTTTAATTATTTCATACAAATGATCTAAGTGTGTCATATTTCTGCATTCAACCTGGCATCTGAATTGAATCTAAATTATTCTACATGAAAAGATCTCAGCCACTGGTATTTGTGATTTCCATGCCGAGCTGGTTACCTCCACAGGGTGGCACACAAAGTAACAGAGAACTCTAGTACTTTGTGCCTTATCACTGGCACATTTTTGTGGCATCACTCGCTGAATTAGACAGGGAAAGCCTTGTTTCCCTGCTCTGAAGGTGCAGAGTGACTCCCACACTCCCCGGAGCCCCGGCCATGCCCGGCAGGGTGGCACTCACGCGGTGCAGCGCGCGCAGCCCTCGGTGCTCTCTGCCGTGGCCTTGCAGCACAGCCAGCTCCCATTCAGGAAAGCTGATGGGTGGTAAAAGCTCAGCCTCTTCTGGTTGCACCTCGTCACCCGGCAAAGAGCCTCTATCCACTCGCTGGCTTCTACACAATTATTTGCTTGGATATAGAGAGGCTTTTCTCCATGAAGGACTTGAAACATCTGTAGAAGAAATACATTATTCTGCTGAGTAAAAAAAAAACCAAAACAGTTACTGAGTAACTTCAAATATGTTGAAATAGATTTCAGTGCTCAGGCAAGTCCACAAACTCAAATTAAGACAGAAAGTGAGACAAGAGTGAACAGCAGACTTTTCAGCTCTTTCAAGTACACAGAGGAGAAAAGCCCCACGAGAACAGCTCCCTGTGTTCTGTCTACACCACTTCCTCATCTAAGAAAGAACCCTTATAAATTAGAACAGGATGCATCTTCTCTCCTCTTCATCCACATATCTTTAAGTATGACCCCGGATTTCATGAAGCATGACCTTCATGCTTCATATCCTGACAGCAACAGAAGATTCCCAGAAGTCTCTCCTTAGCCATCACTGGCCTTAGTGACAGCTGTTCTTTAATCACTGCCTCAGATGTCTGGATTGACGTAAGAACAGAAATAACCAATGTGTTCCAGGGCCAGAACGAGGCTGTGAGCACAGGCAACTCACTCAGCTGATGAAGGGATTGTAGGAAGTTCTCATGAAAAGTAGTAAATACAAGTTTGTTGGTATTACATTTCTAGTAGTGCATGGTATAATTTGAAGTTCTTTGTAATAAGGTGAAACATTATTACTATTATTATTTGTATGTGTATTATTTGTATTACTATTATTATTTGTCATAAGGTCATGTAGTTTTAACCTTCATTACAGAAATCTAGCAAGGGGGGAGGCAAAGTCAAAATCAGTCAGAAAACTTGGTGCAGATAGCCATATTTCCAGGTTCATTTCCATGTTCAGAATATTTGGAGATACTGCATATGGCTTGTTATTCCTGAGCCATAAAAGACTTTTTGCTGAAGTGTTGTTTAGTAAGGGGGTTTCATTAACTCTGTAAGCTAATTACAATCTTTTATTTAAAGAACGTATCAAGAATTACATATAAACTATCTTTAGACCCACATTTTTCTTGTTGAAGGAGCTCTCATCAAGTTTCTCCACTGCAAGGATGTTTTTGATTGGAATAGTGAAAATTGGTTCTTTATCTGTAAAAAATTGTAAACAGAGGAGTGAAGCAATCTTTAAGAACTGTTTTATAATCTCAGGGCACTGACATTGCAGCTCATGGTCTAAACATACGCGTTTTTATTACTGAAAAAGTAGGCATGAATCAGACAAGCCTCTATTAATCAAGGCAAAAGTAACTAAAATACATCATAGATGTTTTAGGAAAAGAAAAAAATTACACACTTTTAAAAGCACAAAAAAGCTACAAACACTTTGACAATACTGAAAAATAAAAACAATTGTACGAAACCATTGTTTACCTTGCTGTTTGTGGTACGTGAATTCTCTACTTGTTAGACAGAACCATCGCTTCTTGAAATTCTTTTTACCAATCCGAGTCCTTCCCTGAGCTCTTTTGTACATTTCCCTGTAAAGATAAAATCAAATGAAATGCAACCACTAGTCTTCAAAACCATTTATTGAGATAAGACATTACTGTTCATCATGCAGCCACGCAAAAATCTACTTTATTGTACATGAAAAAGACCCTACTACTTGTTCACAACAGATCCTCAAGTTTAACTCCCAATATGGTGATTGTGTACAGGGTTCCAGAAACAGGAAAGGGGTTTGAAAACCACAGTCCAGACCAGTGCTTGTGACAGTTAACTTGGAGGGGATACATAACTTACTCAGATGAAGATTTCCAAATTTTCACAGAAGGGAGTAAGGTGTATCTAACTACAAGATTCTCTCTTTCCTGCCACTTTCTCCATGTGATTGTACTTGGTCTTATCTGGATCAGAAACTGAGTATCAATGAAATGACACTGGAAATGCCTCAATAGCAAGGGCAGACAAAGTGCATTTAGTACACTTTAAGTGTATTCACAGCTAACTCTTTTGTTTTGAAAAACAGCCATCAATTCATTACTATAACCAAGTGTTGATCCACTACAATTTTCTCCTTCATTTTATTCAGTATCTTAGTAAGAGACATGTTTCTTCCTTGTTTGAAATTTGGATGCCTGCTTCACAGAAAAATCCTTTCTTACAAATCTGCTTCTTAAATAAATTGATTTTTTTTCCCCCAAGAATGTTGTTCAGATCATCAACTATTCTCGATCAACATCAAGCAAAAGACAGTTCTTTTCTTAGGAAGAGTGACTTTCACCTCAATCTATATAACAGCATTCTATCACTAAATGTTAAAGATTTCAATTACAGGATAACTTTCTATCTAACTTTAAAGGCAGAACATTTAGCTGGCCAGGCTTATAAAAGAGGTAGAATAATTTTAAGTTAATAATGTTCCTTAAAAATACACTTTCACAGACCTCAAAAAACATCACAGAGCACTGTGACAGTAATGCACTCTTCAATAGGTTTCCAGCTGCTTTTAATTATTTTTTGAAGTATTTAAAATATGAGTTATGAAAGTTTGCAGCTGTTCTTTTAAACTAAAGCTACCACTAAGAATTGGGGAAATTAAAAATATAGTTATTTCTACAGTATATCAGACATTTTAATAAGCATTAATCTGAATCTGGCATTAATGAAAAAAGACTGAAGTCAATTCTGTTATGGACAATATAAATTCAGGATGTATTTACCCTTCTTTTAGATGTACTGGCTCGCTCACACCACTGGGCTCTTTACTCTCAGTAGAGGAAACATCATCCAGGAACTTAAGGGAAAAAACCAAAGTTTTTTACAATATTCAGAAACACAAAAACCCCAAAAGCTATTTTGAAAATATAAATGTACAGTTGCTCCTTGAATACAACAGTTATTTTATGCAGCAGATGAAAACTTATGGCAGGGCCTTGGAACAATGTACCAAGGGATGCCCAGAAGTCACACAAGCTTGCTTTAATGAGTTCCTAAACAGCAGAGCCAATAAAACCTCTTTCAAAAAGTGTCCACTTTACTTCTAAACTAAATCAGCTTAGTTCACTATGTGTAACTCTCTTGTATTTGACTGCATTGGTTTTGCTATGTTGTTTTTTGGTTTGGGATTTTTTTTTTATGTCTGAAAAAGACCTCAACTTTTCTTTTTTTCTCTAGTAGAAAACTGAACACTAACACAACCTTTTAATAATGAAGATTGATCAGATACACCAACAATTAAAAAAAATAGAGTTGAAAGGTACCTTTTTAACAGATTCGGTAAATTTTTCTTCTTGAAATGTTTTGAAAAACTCACACATGAACGTCTCCTTGAAACTTGACTGAAAGGAAAAGCATATTGACATAAATAAACTTTCATATGAACTTTCAATAAACAGAATATTTGAAATGAGAAAGAATTTTAATAGCCTTACAAGTTTGCTTTTGGACAAACTTCCCCAGCTCCCCAAAGTCTGGATGGCTTTTGATATAAGAGTTAATGTTCTAGAAGTCTGTGCATCCTAAAACAACGAAACAAAATTCACAAGTCATATTTTTGCACAGTTCCAGGTATAACTGATTAAAAAATTACAACGTAAAAAAAGTTACTATATTTACACAACGTACTAAATCTGGTACATCTTCATTTATTTTCTTTGCCCCAAAAGAAAAAAAAAGCATATGAAATATGATATAGTTTATTAGCTACTGTATAGTGTTTAATATTTTAGTCACTACCACTAGAATTTAGTATTAGTACTGGGGAAATATTTTTACCTATAAAACATCTCATACCCTTGAATTCTGTAATTACTACATATCTAACAAACTTCTGAACAATAAACATAATGAACTACTGCCAGACAAATGGTACAAGTTTTCAGAAGAAAAAGTGAAATTTAAAACTTTGTCTTTAATGCTTTTACTTGATTTGTTTGCTACCTCACTGATTGCATTTTAATACAGGATTATAAACACAGCCTCCAAAAGTGGCCTCGCTGTTCCCTTTTAGATGCTTAACCCTCAAGTGTTAAAATCCTGTAATTTTTACTCAAAAAACTGGACAACATCAAAGAAATTAATTTGAGTTTGTGTATCTTTTTCTTTTGAAGGCACAACACATCGAAGTAGATAAAATAAGATAATAATGATAACCTCTGGAGGCGCAGATTTAATAGATTTTCTGTACTTAATGTGAAAAATAATACATTTTTTTTAAAATCTTGATATTCCTGTATTTGAAATTATTTTGTAATGTGTATCTACTTGACAAATGAAAATGGAAATTTGTCAACCCATTGCTACTAGTAGTGTACAGGATAAATACATCAACCAATTATTGGATAATGCCACAGCATCTGCTTAAGACCCAAATGGCAATAAATGTCTGGATGTTTAACTTCCTGGGTGGAAAGAGGCAGTTTAGGCCTATACCTTAAAGGACCCCCAGTCATTTTGCTATTTTGCCCAAGAAGCACATTCCCAAAGAAAGCACAGCATCTTTAATATTGAAAGCTCTTTCACATCATTTGAGAACACCCCATAAAGACTGAAGTATCTGATGCTTAAAGAATCGCAAATATCTTACTTCCTCTGGAAACTGAACCTAGAGACATTTAGTCATCTTATTTCCCAGTTACTGACAGTAACTTATGCCTTCCCACACCAACAGTTCTGATGGTATGAATAAAACAGAACAAAGCTTCACAAGACTTACTGGATGGTGAGGTCGTAAATGAAAAGTATGAGGTGAGACTACGGCTACAGCAAAGAAACGAAGAAACACAAAGCTGCTCACTGCAGAATACTGTACATGAGGGTCATCTGCAGAGAAAAACCATGAAATGTAACATGCACTGAACTTAACAGGAAATCATGAAGACAGTTAACATAAAAGTCTCTAAGAACATAACATCAGAGGAGACATTTATATTTTAAAATAGAATAGAAAAATCAATGAAGTGCATGAAATGAGAAAGGTGGTCATGGTAAGAAATGTTCTCCTTATAGTGGAGTGTTTATTGTTTATTTATCTGAAAGGAAGTTCTGTTCCCATATAACTGGCTCATCAGCTCCCCTGGGAGGAACCATGAGATGACTGTAAGCATTAACATACAGAGTTGATTAGGTCTGGCTGGATGCTGCACCCAGAGAGAAAACAATGCAGCAGCTGCCTCTAAACTCTGGGACTATTGATTTATTCACCTGGAAAGCTACTCACTGATAACTCAAATACTAATGCTAGTAACTCAAATATTAATGCTGCATGACAAATATAGTCAACATATAGGAACAAGTGTAATTGCAATTCTGAGTTGCACTATAAACCCATGCCATTATATAATTTTGATGATGTAAATGAGAATTTTATCATTAAATATTTTGGGTATATTTACTTTTATACTGGGAAATAAAGTAAAATCACATTCTTACTCTAATGACCACTTCAATCTCATCTGGTAAGTCAGCTTTTCTGAAAGGACTGTCTAAACTAGAGCAATTTATGTCTCAGTTTCAGTAATAAACATGAATCAGAGAAATGTTTCACATTAGGAAAAGCATATTCTTCACCTGTAGCTTCACTGCATATTTTAATTGACCGAAGTATTTCAGACCCACTACATTACTCCTATATTAAAACCATTTTGAAAGAATAAAGCTGTTCTAATACTGGTCATATTTACAAACCCGCTAAATAATTTCTATTATTCACCATCCTCAAAACTACCCATAACTAGTTTAGCTATAGTAGTACTAAAGCTAACTTCATGGAAGTTACGAATGTGCTGCTCATCCTTAACAGAGTGACAGTTGATGTAAAGATGCAAATGCCAAATTGATTTTCAAGTTCACATCTTACTTCTTTAGAAGCAATAAACAGAATAACTCTTACATATTTTAAGTATCTTTCAAATAAATCACTTCCTGTATTACTTGTGCTTTTCTTCTACTATCTTGTACATTTTTGATGACTTCTCATTTGCTGTTATCTTGCAGTTTCTGACTTGCTGTATTTTTGTATCAGAAAACAAATAATGCCTCTTGGTTGACCACAATTGACCACAGAGTTTCACTACAACTTACAGCCTGACAGAAAAAGAAATTCCTGACTGTCAAAGTTCAGGGCACAGCTTTGGACAAGACAAAATTTTAACAATCCCCATAAGGTAACTGCTGAAGTTTTCAGCCTGAACACCACTTTCAGAAGTTTTTAGAGAACACTTACTTGGAAATCTTTTGGCAGCCAGATGCCTCAAAGAATAAAAAACATCACACATTAGGGTAGGACAACTTATACTGGACCGCACTATTTCACGGAACACTTTGTCCACGTAATAGCGGAGATTTTCCTGCAATTGTGAAAAAAGGTATTTTTTCAGACCATGAACATGCTTATTTCTCCCTTTTTTTTCTCTCAGCACAAACATAAATAACACTGTCTGACTATTCAATACTGAATTTTAGTACAGTGCATATTTCAAAAGCCTCAATGTTTATATGGCATTACTACTGTTAAAAGATATTTTAATAATCTTTACATTAAAGTATATAAGCACTGTCTAGCAATATAAACTACCTGTTAATACCTGCTTTTGTAATTTGACAACAAGGAAGGAGCATTTTCCATGTATATGAAGTGACTGTTAACTTTATTTCAGCAACTACTGCCTTAAACATCAGCACACTCTGGTAAAAGGGAAGCAGCCAGCAAAACTTCAATGAAAAATGCTAGAGCAATTCTAATTAGGTACATCGTAATCTAGATGCTGAGTACGGGACATCAGGACTCAAAACACCCTAAAAACTGTTACGAATGACTGTCATTTTTAGCTTCTCCTCTCTGTCCCATTTTCCACTGGACTTTTCCATTCCTGTGTTCATAAAGAATGGTAAGAAAATACAGCTTTTTTCTTTGTTTACTTGGAAAATAGAGACATATTGCTACTATGAGTTACTCATTTTCCATTACAAAGAGCAGCTACTAAAACTGCTTTTCTTTCAGCTTTTGAGACCAGTTGGGAAACTCACCATATTAATTTCCACATTATCCCCTTCTTTTAATTTGATGGGATCTATTTCACAGGGTTTAGGAGACTCACATATCTGAAACAAACAGACAGAACTATAGGAGTTCAATTTTTCATACAGACATGGAAATGCAACCATTTAAAACCAGATTCTTAGATTTAGGAATAAAATTCTAAATAGGTCCTAACCATCCATAACAACATGCAATGATGATCCTCACTTTTGTTTGTGCCTTTTCAAATGGATTGATTACATAAAGCATCACATGGCCAAATTCTGCACTGTGCTGGAGGCTGGAACAACTTGCATTGACTTTATTTTGAAGCATCTGGAACGTAAATAGCAAAACACAACTCCTCCCACTAAACTTAACCAATTATTGCTCACTGAATTTTTCCTCTAGGATTCCCCTACCTGAGTGAGTCCTATCACAGAGCTGAAACAAGAGTGCCTATCCAACAGACAAGGATATCACTGGGGGCTGAGTGACCCCAAAGAAGTTTCAGCGGGATAACCTACCTCATCAATAACAGGTTTCAAAGTAACCTTCAGGTAGTGCTTCCCCACTATTTTCATCATTTCATCTACACACCGAGTTGCTAATGAGTTGCCTCTGAAGATTGTGTTTGCTTCTCTATAAGAAAAGAAATAATTTTATTTGAACAGGGGTAAAACCAACAAGTTCAGTTACAAAATTCAATTTATACTCTATCTTGCTATTAAAGAATTATTAAAAAAAAATTTATCATATACTTCAATCAGGAATTCCAGAATACATACACCAAGCTTGCAACAGCACTCAGTAATAAAGAGCATAAACAAGAATATTACTACAGCAATTACTAAACCCAGGAACATAAATAAAACCATAAGAAAAAGCCTAAGAAATTTTATACAATTAAAGTTATAGTGCAGTATAGAACATGAGAAAGAATAACGGGAGAAAATTCCAAAAATATGAAAATTGCTCCTCAGCAATATACAATTCCTCCTCCAGTAGTCATGGTGGAAAAAATTCTCGAGCTACAGCACACTGCTACACTACACCAATAAACCCAGACATTTAAACCAAAATGTATTTAATCCAAGGTCACATTTTTATTCACTATAACTGTTGAAGAAAACTGACCGCCAGCTGTGCAAAGTATATCTTTCTAATCTGAGAGATTTGGTTTAAGCTCCCTTTGTTACAGTTCAATTACAATGGAATGTGTGTACTAAAATGCAGTTTAGAGAATTATTTTCTATGAGTCACCTCTTTCTACACAGTTAAGCTGTCTCACATTATTTAAATCAAGACTAAGTGCTTTGAAATGAACTGTCCTGTGGTGACAAAATCCCTCCCACAGCTCCACTGGACGTGACCCAGCACTGCAGTGGTTGCTACTCACATCTGCTTTATCTCTCTCCTAACCACAGAGCTGCAAATTCACAGACCATATGCTGCTGCTTGGAAAAACTCCCGTTGCTTCCTACTTGCAAGGCATGCAGGCCACATTCTTAATTACATGGCATCTTTGCAGAAAAAGAGTGGCCCTCATGTAAGCCACGTGTTAAACGAAACAGGGTAAGATTTTCAGCAATTTAAAGATGTTCCATCTGTTAAGTTCCATCTGAGTTTTTAAGTTCCGATCCAATGTCCAGTAAAATTTGAAGAGTGGCCAAATAAAGACATTTAAAATAAAAACTATGTACTCTAAGCCAAAGTTTTACCAAATCGCCCAGCACCCTTAACTCTGACTCCCAGTTTCGAAGTGATTTTAGTGAATGTTTTTAAAAGCTGGCATTAAAAGATGAATATTAAATGAGAGAAAGAAACCAAAGGGCTTACTTATCAGTGTTGTATCATGAAGCCCTGTGAAACTCTAAAATTAGTTTTAGAAAGCATGACATCAATAGACATAAAATACATACTGGGTGTCCTTCAGATCGAGTTCTGCCACTGCTGCCACAAAGGGAACCAGCTTATGGTGGTGCAGCAGCAGCCGAACCAGAGGCAGCACAGCATCATACTTGTCTCGACACACTTCACTCAGAATGTAGGCAGCAGATGCAGAAATAGGCTGTGAGAAAGCAGAATACAAAAATCTGACTAAAGTAGTTAAATGTTCTCTGTGTATTTGAAAAAGTACAGATAAAATCTAATGAGACTACAGACATTGTTAACAGAAAATTTCAGTATTTGCTGTGTAACATGGCAATTAAAAGCTTCCATTCCACAGATACTTAATTGAAAATTAATATTATCTACTCTATAAATACATTTAAGAATAGAATTCAGTAGCTACTCATCCTACTCATTCTCCCTAAAGGGTTATACTATGGCGTTATCACAAACCCAAGTTAGAGGCAGAAAGCAACTGTTTTAATAGAATGTAATCTATCTTTATAGGACTTTTAAAACTATAATCAGGGGACATTAAAATGAAGTTCTTACCCTTCTAAAGTGTTTGTTGCCACTGTACAGTTGGGAATTTCAATACAAAAACAAAAACTAAATAATTTCAGTAGAAAAGACAGCTGCTGTCTGCTGCTACCTATATACTCAGCTATTCCTGAATTCCAGCAAAGCTGTATTTGAACATGGGCCAGCAATATCTTTAATCTCATCTGCTTCCTCTACCTTTCTTCTCCTCTGTCAGTACTTCACTAACACTGAATTGATGAAAAGCTGTAAAAGACCTAAGAATATAAAGTCTGGTTACTACAATTTGATTCCCATCCCAATGTTATGCAAACCCTCTACCACACTTCCCTCTTTGTCACCATGTCCTGGTGAGAAATCCAGTCATGCTGATTAACATCCTGGGGAAGGCAGAAGCAATTCAGAAGTAAAATTTGAAATCAATTCTGCAGTAGATCCTTTTTGTTAATTATCTGCCCTTCAGTGCCAATAATGAATCAGTGTCCCTGGAAAACCTCTAAATCCAAGTAGCCAATAGAGGCCAGTGGAAAAATACAATGTTGAAAATAACAACCAATGAGAAGAAAGTATTTTATCTCCTCCAGGCACATAACACAGGTTATTTCCTGTCTCCACTGGTTCTTCAAAAATAAGAAAATCCTGGTACTTTGGAGCAGAAGTAAAAGCTCTAGAAGCTGTTCATCTGGGTATGACAGAAGTAATGACCACAGAGAAACAAAACCAATTATCTAGATATGAGTAATTCATATTGTCTCACAACTGCATAATCCATTTTTAGTTTTCACTTTGATGAAATTTTCAACAAAAAGTACCTGAACATCTGAAGATTTTAGCAGCAAGTTCCTTAGAGGAGTGTAGTACTCAGATGGAAGTACACAGTCTTCAGTGTAACAGATATTTAATCTAAGTGATCCCAAATCATCAGTTTTAGAAGACTTGTTTCCATTTTCTCTTGGCTGAAGTAAGTACCTATAAGTAACAATACAATTACAAGATATTAGATACCTATTTCATTCATTTGACTAAATCCATAATAAAGCTAAGTATCACGTTTAGTTATTTCAGTATACATAGATTATATCTGTAAATGAGAAAAAAAATCACAAAAGAATTCACAAAAAAAACCCCTTGAGACACAAGAGTAAAAAAATCAGCAGCATTTAATTAATCTTTAACACATAATGGAATTTACATTTATTTTCTCACATCTTTGCAAACAATAAAATATGATATACTTTTTGTATGTTAACAGGGAATAGCAGGAATAGTTTTAAAATTACATGGGGCCATCTCATTTTACATCTAGGTTATATTTAGGGTGTTGGATGCCTCAGGTGAAACACGTATTGTGAAGAATTTAAATGGTCCTGTCTGAGACCAGAAAAAACACATAATATTAACAGGCTCCACTCTTGAGAAACAAGATATAGGGAAAAAACAGATTTTTTTCTACTCTTAATATAAAATACACTGAACAATTAATTTGCTGCAGTTTTTCTGCATTCCAATAGGAGGTGCAGCCCTACAAAAATGTTAACAGTTTTTAAGTGGCGTTTAAGTTGAAACAGTAGTTTCAACACTCACTCCAACAAACTGAAACCACATCTTCAAATATTCTTTAGCCATCATGTATATTCGGACTTCTACAACCAGGAGATCAGACTTCTTTTTTTTCATAGTCAGATGCAGTGCTCATGAAGGCATGCTAACATAAAATAAAATTTATTTACCAGGAGAATCTCTCCTTAACAGCATGACTCTTACGCTTATTTTCCAAATATTTAGTAGTAGAGCTAATTTCTCTGCTGTACTTCACTTGCATTTGAAACCACTTGTTATTTTTAGTCACAGAACTGTTTTGGATAAGCAGATCATACTCGGATATGAGGATGTTCAACGCAATGTGTGCCTACAAAGCACATTAACAGACACACTCAAGAGAACTAGACATGAGTTAGGTCAATCCCAAAAGCTACACAAGCACAGCTCACTGGCAATGAGCCCATGCTGATACAATCTTTCTCTCAACAGGTTGTTGACAGAGGCCTGTTTTTATGTTAATATGGTTATACAGCCATTGATCAGACACTGGCTGAACAAGCCCCGTGTCTGCAATACACTGCAAAAACCAGAAAATCCAACACAAACACCTACAGGATCACATTCAAACACCCAGAGTCTGAGTTCAGCATCTAGGACACTGGGAGCCTGAGGTGGGTACACAGAGCAGAGCCATAATGGCTTCTGGCCAAGACCTGTGTTACATTTAGTTCCTGTTTACACACTTCCTTCCCATGTGTTTTCTGTGTGGATATGAAAGTGCTTCCTCTGCTTTTTCCTGTACTGAAAGGTTCACTAAAAGCAGAATATTTTACACACCTGGAGGCACTCAAATCCCTTGCACTCATTCCTTCCTCCTGCTAAGCATTTGGAACAGTAAAGGAGCTAGAGAAGGGCTCCTGATCCCAAAAACATCACGAGGGAGGATGCTGAGATGTCCCACACAGAAGTGTTTCTGTCCTGATGTCCCTTCATACCCCACCCTTCCAGCTCCTGTGCCTGCTCCCCTGATGTGATGTTGGGTTGGCTCTAGAAAATATTTCCAGAGCCTCCCCAAGGAAGGAAAAAAAAGCCACACTTAATGATCAAATAAACTCTTCATCAGTCATTCTGGAAGTCTGACTTAGGAATTTAATTACAAGTGATGCAATTCTGAGAAGCTCCAGGTTTGCTGGGTGGGCTGAAGAGCACACACAGACCACTGAAATCCAGCAACCTGACCAAAATACAGTTACAGTCCACCTTCACTCTCTACACTTCCCCCACAAACACACCAACTGTTCTCTGACTGTGTGCAGACAGGGGGAAGAGCAGGGCTAAATGTACCTGCTGACAAGGTTAATTTATTGAGCAGGGAAACTCTAGAAACATGTTTTACCTAGATTAGAACAGGAAGACACGATTTAATGAATAGGTAGAATAAAACATAACCTTTGCAAGGGAAAACGTGCAAGACACAAGCAAATTTCACTTCTGAACCACCATTTCTCACCATGCTTGAAAGGAATCATTTCTTAACACCTTCACAGGAACTTTAATTTCTCCTAGAAAGATGTCTTGTACCAGATTCCCATTATTCCACAGGTCAACCCTGAAAACAAGAACATTGCTTAATTTTTTTTTTCTCCCAGAGAGAAATAAGCAAGTTTACGATAACTGCCTTACAGCACTAATCCACATGCATGCAGGCAGCAAATGTTAGAAATCTCACTCCATTCTAAATAAATCAAGAAGACTCAAACAAGTGGCATATTAACCCATAAAGAACAGATAAAGAAACAAACAGTGAAAGTTAAGACTTGCAGACCTTGCATCAGTAAACAAAAGTGATACTGGCACGAAGTACGGGTTCTGCGCAGTCTCCACCCCCAAAACAGTGCACATTTCTTCTCAGGTAATTCAAGTGAACTTTTTAAAACCAATACACTGAAATATCTGCCTAACTGCTATAGAATCTGGCACACTGCAATGCCACACCAACACATGCGCTTGTTTTTCCAAGCAGCAGCTCGTACAACCTCAAACGGAATCAGGTTCCAGACATGCACCCTGGTTTGTTCTCTTACTTCTTACCTCTCTGACATTTCTGACAGACAGCAGTTGTTAAGAACAAAAAAACAAAAACAAAAGACAACTAGATTTGTTGGGGCATGACTATTTTTCTAAATATATTTGCATCTATAATGAAATATACAGTTCTAATTAATGAAGCTAATAGTTCAAAATGCACATACCAAGTTAGTTCTATAATGGTTATTTGGATTAACTGCTAAATTTTTCTTCTGATGCCTGTTAGGAAACATATGCTGGCCTTGAAGACTTTCTGTCATTCACTAGATTTGGTGCATGTATGTGCACAATAAAGAAAAGAAACTTAGTACAGGGCTCTCTGCAGTTCTAACTACATTGCATAAATACAGACCTGCTCTGAGGGTAAAGCAGCAGAAAAGGAATATACTTTGAGTATTTGCATTTTCAAGGAACAGATGAAACACAAATGTCCCTCTAAAAATGAAATTGCAAGAATCTCATAAAAGAAGCTTTTCCCTCTTTTTTTATTAAATCAGCCAACTTTATTTGAAACTATAGACTAAGATCAGGTATGCTGGTATCTTTCAGTACAAGTTCTATTACCAATATTCTGCCCAAATTAATATAATTTGATAGAAGGTACTCATACTTCTTTAACTCACAGGAATGGGAAGTAAGTTTAGGCTGCTAGATACACTCAATCACTGTTTACTTCAAAACAAAAAAACCTCATCTTCAGTAAGAAATACAAATTAAAAAAAGATAAATTTTCTCTGTCATCTTTTCTACAAGTCTGATCAGTAGTTCTCTGGAGCTACACTAATATAAAACAGGTATTTATTGTCTTGATGATAAGATATTTTGATTCATTAATGATTCTATGAAATCACTTTCTAATCCACATAACTTACCTGACTTCTAGTTTCTCAATATCTTCTTCTTCCACCTGAAACTGGGACTTTTTGGTGTAACTGCTGGACCTGGTCACCTGCAAGCAAATTCCTCCCATTAACACACTTTCTGTATTATGGATAGCAAAAATCAAAGAAAACCCTCCCTGACTCTAGCATAGGTAAATAGTTAGTGTTCCTTATACAAAGGAAAAAGGTCAGTTGACCAAACAAACTGCCTTTTGCCAGAAAGCAAGAGAAAAATGGGTCGAGAAGGGTCCATGGTAGAACCTACTGAAGGCTAGCTGATATATGAAGGAATTACAGTATAGATCTATTAGAAAAACAACAAGTAGTGTGACATGAAACTGGCAAAAATTTAATTTTTTTGCATGAGTCCCATGCAAGCATTGAAGTCAGTTCTAAAATGTTTAAAGAAATAACAAATAAGCAGCCCATTTTTCTTGCTCTAGTTACAACACAATTGTAACCTCTCATCTACAGTTTCCTCATTTCTTGACTGACTGCATTCTCAATTTAACTCCAATAAATTTTAAGTCAAAAAGTTACCAGAGTGGTTTGGATCACATTTTTATCCTAGTATCTGACTTCCTAGGAAATCCACTCACTTTTCTTGAGCAGGTCAACTGAGACACACACATGCAGTGAAGCTGCGCATAGGTATGAAACCATTTTTCACTCAAGTCCCACAGCAGGACCAGGACTTATAAAAACACAGTAACTTATAATACATTTCAGGCACATGCAATAGTTGTGCTCCTTCCAACTCTCAGTACAGCATGCTTGAAATGCAAATCTGATTTTTATTAGACATAAATCAGATGAAAATTTAAACTCATAACTTGCTTATTGTCAGATAACTCATGTTGAATTGAAACCAACTCCTAAATAACAACAAAGTTAACTTCTTTAAAATAAAATATACTTTTTAGGGTATAATCACTATATTACTTTATTAAATAAATAAGTTGCTTGGGTTTTTTAGGTCAAGCTTGAAAATATTTAAATGGAAGTCCATGGGTTAGGTTAAAGTTATCTCAGAACGCTGGATGGCAACAGATGATATATAAAGTGATTCAAGATGAGGAATTACCTTCATACATGTGCTTGTGAGAAAGTAATTTTTCACACAGCAATTGGAGGGACAGTGCTATTGTCTGGCAAACAGAAATTTAAGTATGTCACTCACATTTGAGAGCCCAGTTAAAGCTCTTCAATTTGCTTGAAGAGAGCTTTCTGCATTAGGTACTACTACAAGGCTTGCTTAAAAATATCTGAAGGGTTGCATAAAACAGATAAACAGGAAGAATAGCAGACAAAAAATTACCTCAAAATAAAATGTTTCATTAAACTGCGGATTGCTTGTTTTCTTCTTAACTTTGGTCTTCTTTTGGTCATTCCTGTTCCAATGTGGTAAAATTTTTTACCATAGACAACTTAAACACACAATTATAAGGACATTCTATTGTCAAGAAGGACTCAAGCATTTAAGATAAAACATTTTTTGTTATTCTAGAATTCACTTCGATCAAGAAGGAAAATTTTAAAATAAAGTTAGTTCATCTTCATAATACAGTTTAAAGAGCTAAAATTTTAAACGTTGTATCTAGCTAACTATGCATCTAACCAACTCAAAGGTTGTGTTTAATTTCAAAACCAGGTAAAACTTACACATATTAATTAAAATACATCAACAATTTCTAATGCATTTAAAATTTAAATTTCTTTACCACTGCCTGAAGGTAATGAGCACACTACTTTTCCTTGTCTTGTAAAAATGCAGTTTCTGTTTTTCCCACCCTCTTTTGCTGGTGAAATACTCACTACTTTACAGACAGAGGCTTACACCCAAGACACTGAAGGTCTTCTCTGAAAGCAACTGCTCCTCATGTTAGATATGGAGCAGCACAGGTTTAAACAAAACAACTGCCCCCACTTCCTTGTGGGTTGGTTTTGGTTTGTTTTTTAATTTTACAATTTTTATAAAGGAATAAAGTTTTATTTTTTTATTTAGCAAAGGTCTGTGGTAGTATAAAATGGCTTTCCAAAAGTAAGAAATATAAAATATGTGAGAAAAACAGACAAGGGAGAAGAAAAATTGCCCTGAGTATCAACTACCTATTTTCAGGCATTGGACATACAAAAATATTCCAGTCATGGTACATGAGTCACACATTCATAAGATTGGAAAATCTTAACCAGAAATTCTGTAAGAATCTGCACATGTATTCCTATACTAACAGGTGTCTTGGGTTGCAGTGTAGGATGTACACAAAGTATTTATTCTATCACCATCTTCATGAACTGTTGAAACCAGGTGGGGCAGTGTTTTCCCAAGCCCCTGCCTCTTCTGCTGATGACCTTTGTGGTGTCTTCTGCTAATGGCCCATTAATGCCTGGCCCATGACTCACAGGTAACTCCCTCCAGGGGTTATCTCTGTTTAATGGGCCATCAAGGACCCACTTCACACTCCTCATCCCACTGTGAGATGCTCTGCCCGGGGGGAGGAGCCAAGCAGTCTCACCTGGATATAAGCTGGTATGTGGGACAGTGCAATGGGCACTTACCCACTGGATTCCCAGAGGACCAGAGCTCCCAGACCTTTCTACAGGATCACTGCTTCAGGAAGAGCACTTCACCTCAACTGCTTCCACCATCCTGCTCACGTTGTATTCTGACTCTGTCAGTGATCCTTCGTGTTATTGCATTTATTTTCTTTTATTTTTACCTTTTTACCTTTCTTATTAAATTATATCTCTGACTTTGAGCCTCTCATTCATTTTGCTTTCAAACCACAACAACAGGATAAATATTTTGTGGGACCAACATTCTCCTACTTCCATCCATATCACAGGACTCAAACAGAAAAGGGATGTCAATTTACCTTCTTTGCCATTTGGGCCTATGATTCCTAAGTATAATGGTGAGTCTCCCTAGTCCTCTTGGAAAAAACCCAAACAAACAAAACAAAAAAACCCCAAAGCTAAAACGTGTGATCATTTATTACCAAGGACAAAAGAAATGTTCCAGGCAGAGCTTACTCAGGGACAATCCTTCCCAAATCTTTAAGCCAAGCAAGTCTGGTACAACACATCCTGGCACTATGCTCACAAAGGCAATTCCTCACCATAGGAGAAAGGAAAGAGTCTGATGTCCAAAAAAGCAACTGAAACTTATTTTTCCTCCTTATTGGGCAGGGACTTGCACATAGTGAATGTGGGATGGGGGATTTTTCTTAAATGAAATAACCCAGCAGTTATTGAGGATTACTGATCCCAAACAAGGAGACATTTGAACTGTGGGGACTTGGAACGCAGCATCCTGAAGGTATTCCAGAACCTCTCCTCTCTCATCTCCTTCAAATTACTACACATTTGCTGCAAAGAAACTCACACATTAAGAAAAACAGAGAAGAGAGGAAGGTGAGTGAGCAACTGACTGTATCATGACATACAGGAATTTCACATAAATTAACAGGAAGTGCAGAAATCAAGAGTCCAGTACAAAACGTAAGAAAGAGCTGAGTCACAAGTGGCTCTTGACTAGAGTAGACAATTCAGACAGACTAAACATCATCCCAGTCCTGAGCATATGGCAGGGAAAGGGAGAAAACAGTATCCATGGAGATGAGATGTATGCATGAGAGCACTGGAAGATATTTCTGTGTTTTAAAGATTTTGCTTAAAACCTCTGACTTTCTTTTCCGATTCAACATCACAGCATTTTTAGATTTATTAGTTTAATGCTAAAATGTTACCTGGAAGGCCCCACAAGAGAGACTGTTGCATAAGGATCACAGTTCTGTCCGTTTATAAGAGGCAACCCATGGCACTCCTTTATGCTACAAGGAAAAGGCAAACAACAGATCAGTGAAGCAATTATTTGGCTTAAAAAAAAAATAAAATCCAAACAATGCTTTCTTTTTGAAAACTTTTTATGTCCTGCTGCATTACACACAGATATAGCTACACACTGATCCAACATACTGCATGTACCTGAAATATATCTCTAGATGGTAACACAAAATACTCAAGTATAAGGTCAGACTTGGGGGGCTCTGTAAGAAAAAAGCTCTTGGAATTGCTTTGATAAAGACATTCCAGTATCACACATGATAAGTAAAATGAACTGATATATATTAGGAGAAATTGCAGATTTCATTAACTCTTAAATTTGGTTTCTCAAGGCCCACAGAAAGCTATCTGGCCTCAAGAAATGGCAGCAACTGTATCTGGAAGGCATTGAAATGGACTGAAATATCTAATTTTGGATAAATTATATTCTGAGTTACACTAATAAATGCAAAGTCAAATCCTTAAACGGTATTTAAAGTTAAGCATCCAGAACTATTACAGTATATAGTTCTGGCTCTACCTTTGAAATAGTGCTTAAGGTTTATTTTCAAACTTTTCACAATAGTCTATGTTCAGGTTTAAATGACCATAAAGGACCTAAATGGCCCTTTTAAAAATATTATTTTCTTCCATAATTCATACAGTAAGTGGTAAACTGGTGTTCAACAGGTACACAGGCACACTGTTAACCAGTCCTGATGCAAAAGGGACAGGATGGTTGGCAACCAATGCCCATAGAGAGCATTAGTTTTCTAAAGTCTTGCAATCTTTGAATCACCATAACAGCAACAGAGAGCTGGGTCAGCAAGCTGCCTAACCTTCAGATGCTGCCCACATATGAGCATTAACTCAAAACAGCCAGAACAACAAAAAGTAAAGCAGAAGAGTTTGTAAATTCATAGTAGAAACCAGACTTTCTAGCAAAATGATGCTCTAATGTAACAATACACACTAGTTTAAGTCCAGAAACACTCAGCAGATTACAAAATTTCATAAACAAAACACAAATGAGATCTGAATGCTGTATTCCTGTTCTCTTTTAAAAAATGCATTTTTTAGCTGTATTGCAGGAATTTAACTAAATTAATGCAAGAAAGTTTCAGTTGTCAGAATTTGCTATTCTGAATAAAAATCCAAAACCTAGGCAACTTAAGGAGAAAATATACTTCATATAGAATAGATTCATACGAACAACTAAGTAAATGTTCTAATAGCAAAATGTGGAATAATAAGTTGTGCAGATCAAGTTGAAGTTATGTAGCTGCCCACATTTTTAAATAAATGCTTTATGTACCGTAGAAAAACGGTGTTAAAAAAATAACAGGAGCTGTAAATTCAAACACAAGTACGGAAACAACAGACACTAACACTCCCGTGTTGACTCAAAACTCCACCCTCTTTGGAGTATGCACAATTATAAACCAGATGGTATTTTCTCCCCCCAAAAGTCCCTTTGTCTTAGCCAGTTCAGGGAACATTTAGTGCTGAACCACTGCACAATCATTTGTTATTTTTCTTCCAGTTATCAAGCACGTGGCGTTCAGCATTTCAATAATTTTTGAATCACAATGAATGCTACAGTGATTTCAAACCCACCATTTAAATGGTTTCTTGAAACATCACAGTTGTTTCATAAGCATTAATTGATTCCTCCTCCAACACACAAGTGGCACAGAAGAGTGGCAACAAAATTAAACTCTCTAGACTTTTCAGTCATTTGGGGTATCTGATCTGAGGCAGGACCCTTCTTTCAGGCTGATGGGCATCCTGTAGCATAAAACACTCCCTGCAGCTCGTCAGGCTTGGCAGTTTCAGGTGCCAGTGCTGAGTACCTTTAATCAGCCTGAATTTGAACCTCATAGGAAATTCACAGCAGATGGATCAGTCAACCTTATTTGAAGAGAATTCAGCTGTTTTAAGAACACCACAATTTCCCTTCTTACAGTCTTTGACACTTTGACCAAGCTCCTGGATTCCTCTAGCTAACAGATACTCTGGGACTTTTGGTTACACAAACAGCTTGTTCTGTTCTCTTGACCACAGCACACACGAACTAAAGAAAGGCTTGTTTGTGATTTCCTGTTAGACAAAAAACATTTTAGTGACAACTTCACAGCCTTGCAGCAGAACTAGAATCTCTAGATTCATCATATGGATCTGTCACTTCAAGTAGATTTCATGCTCCAGCTGGTCTCCCTGTTGAGGCAGCTCTAATATTCCCTTTTCACCTCCTGCCCAAGTCCCAGTCCTGTTGCCAGCAAGTACGGTCTGCCTAGTTTATGACACAGCCTGCCCTGATCCAACACCTCCCCTAACCATCAGCTCCTAATATCCCCTAATCTCTCTCTTCCACCTATTAGGCACAAAAATTTGTTCCAAATTCACCTTACCACCTCTCCTTCAATCTCTCACTCCAAGGTAGCCAGTCAGACTCCTCCCTTCAGTCTGCAGGTACTGCCTGGAATCTGCTTTACACACATATGTGACAGCACAGCCAAGGCCCCTGAACTGCTGCTTACCACCCTCACAGGATGCTTTTAGGTTGCAAGCCAGTTGTCAGTGTGGCAAACTGAATTACCCTGGTCATGCAGGAGCCCTCCCAAGCTCCAAAGGCAAGCAGTTATTAGGGATAGAAAGCCATTAAATCAACTCAGCACTACCGAGCTGGATTGTTCCTCCCCAGGGACTGAGCACACTGCACTGAATCATTACTGAAGCTACTAAATAAACAGCCTTCAGTAAGCATGTTTAAAAATTCTGAAGATGTTTCAAGTGGCTAAACTAGAGTAGACTTGACAGAAATTGAAAAGTTGGAATGGAAATGAATGGAATGAAAAAAAAACCTTTCTCAGTTCACCAGTTAGCAAATTTCACAGGAATACTGCCTTTCCTCAAAGAATCAGGCAAAGTGCTGCAACTGCAGTCTCCTTTAAGAGGAAAACAACAACCAAGAAATCCCAGCAAAACCACCACCAGCAAAATGACAAACATTTTGACCAATCAAAAAGCAAAGTAAGACTAAATACACACTCCTATTCTGACAACCATAATAAATACATTTCTAACATGCAGGAAAAAAAAATCAGCTTTGACAAGTCATTTCATCTAGCTAGGCAGTTGTCATTCAAAAGGCATAAATGCATGGAGTTTGAAGTAGACAGAAACTTAGAAGCCTCTTATTTTATATTTTAGACTACTGTATCTGTATGTACTGTTTAAGCAACAGGTAACAGAACTTTGGTTCTTTTCTCCAACTACAGCCCTCTTCCAGTACAGTGTAAGATATGTTTCAGTTTACATTAACTCTCATCTCGGTAGTTTGTTGTGCAAGAGGAGTTTCACACAGGAAATGAGAGTCTTTCAGATATAACTGGCATATATTCAGCTTAGAAGATGAAAATAAGTCCTTAAAAACACTCAGCCCACAATAAACCCCCTCAATGACTGACTACCTCCATCATTCAAATCAACTGAAGTTCTCCAAGGACAGACACTCCCTAACTGCAGCCATTAAGATCTGTGTGTACACTTCATAAAAACTGCTGTGCTCACTAGAACAACTTCATGTGAGCAGATGAAGTTATAAACAGGACAGTAACAAACTGACAGGTCAGTTTAAGAGGGCATGGTATATCATTCACTTAGAAAATACGTGCTATGAAGTAAAAATCTGGCTGTAATAGACTGTTTCTGCGCTTTGAAGTATTCACACTAAATACACAAAACCTTCTTTCAGAGCTGAAGGGCTGTTAACCCCAGAGAAGGCAGGTGCCACCACCCAGCTGCCAATTTGCCAAGAAACTGCTCAAGTATCAAGTATTTCAGCAGCAGCAAATATGCAAACAATGGCCATGCAAAGTCGTTCTTAGGGATTCCCAGCAAGAGCTGCGAGCATGTATTTGTGAAATGTGCTACTATACACACCATTGTGGTTTCAAAAAAAAAACCCAAACTGAGTCAGCGGGTAATCTTTCGCGCTTTTTCCCCTCCTCATTCACACATTAGAAAAGGAAACAATTAATATAGGAGACAAAACAAAGTTTTAATTCACAGTCTGTGAGTGTATCTGCATGAAACTGCAAACAGCAAGTTTGCAATTAATACAAAAATGTGTAAAATCAGGGTTTAGCCTGCTCTACATGAGCTCTAAGACAGTCCTTCACCAAAGGAAGATTAACTATGCTTTATGCAAAAAAAAAAAGCTACTGGAATTGAGTTTTTAAATCAATCCTCATCATAAAACTCATCTAGAACACCAGCAGAAAAAGCCTCTACAGCCATGTTTACAGACTCAAAACAGGAATCCATTGCCTAGCCAGTCATTGTTTTGGTTCAGCCACAAGGTGATAGGGAACTCGAGGTAATGCTCAGAATCACAGCCTTTAAATTACTTGCTACTGTGTGTGCACTTAACACCACGTTTAATCTTGTGTAATGAAAGTTGGAGCTACTATTTTTCATCTTTGTAGAATTTTTGGACTCTCAGGGAATACCCAGTGGAAATCCATTAGCAACATAAGTGTGCACAGAAGCCAGCACAAGTATCTAGAATTCTCCTATCCTAGAAAAAATTTAACTGGTGAAGGTTTAAAAGCAGCTCATTTTCATTGCATTGAGACACCATTAATTTGAACATGAAGTAAAATGTTGCTCATGAAAGGCCAGTGTCATAGCCTGTATGTCAAGAATTATTTTTTCATTGATTTTGTTTTTTCCTTTGGCCATTATTTTCCAGTTTAGAACAAATAAAGAAGAGTCAGGAACAGGCACATAAATACATTTGTGCCCACTCTTTGTCTCTCTGTTACTCAATTATGGTTCTGCTCCTTTCTATCTTTCAGTTTTGTTAAAGGAGTTACTAATTCAATGTCTTCTCAGGCCCTGGTGACTAGTGAAACACAGCAGGAAGTGCATCACTTAGTAATTATCATGGGAAATTTACAAAACAAATTTACAAAAGCAGGGTTTAAAAGTGTTTAATTTTCTCTTTAATACTCCCACATGTATTTTCTGTAAGTTCCTCAGGCTTTAAGGTCAAATGTGTCTCAAAAATGCCCTCACGTCCATTTCTATAGTACCACACTCATGAGAGATTTCTTGTTTCTCATACCCTCACACGTACATTCAAAATATATTTCTGTACAAAGTATTACTAATGCAGTAAATTATTTCAAGGGCAGCAGCACACGTGGTAAAATCGTACTAAACATTTTTCGTTTAAGGAACTCCGGTGCATTTCACAACCTCAGCCAACAGCACTGATGTAAGAGCGCAGTGTTTAACGCACAACCCTCAGCCACATACATGGCAGTGAGTGGGTGTGGGCAGCAACCAAAAGAGAAGCCTGGCTTCCTTTTGATCAATTATCTCCGTCATAAAGAGATCCTAAGAGAGGGCACAGTGAGTAAACCACTTCCTACTCAAAACTGCAATTTACAACAGTAACTTTCTAATGCAACTTTTCTTCATCATACGAAAAACCGGGCAAGTTTTTAAAATAAAAACCCCACAACACTAATCTGGAGTGCATGTACATATAAAAATATAATTTTTTCTGAAAATTAAGGAAGTTGGGAATAAAACACAAAGTCATAAAGCTCCAGCCAGATTTTGGTGAATAGTCCAAAGGGAAAAACCTGTTCTAATTCTGCTTTGTGCTGCGAGATACAAAGCCACAGAACTGCCAATGAACCATGCTGCTTCCCCACTGTAAAAGCAGACACATTCCAAATTATCTTTAAGTAATAAAGATACCTTGATGTCCAGCAAGTTCCATCTTACCTGAATTACAAGCCTAAGCCATTAAACCATCACCAGTTCCACCAGCTTAGTTCTATCACAGAATAGCTTCCCCCTTCATATCAAGCTAGAGAACAGCAAACAGACCACTTTGCTGTGTCTGCCTCCAACTCAACTACTCATCTGGGTTTAGAGAGTTGACTCGGACAAGAACATAATTTTAACTTAATAATGAAAATTACATTAGCAAATATACCAAAAAGTTACTGTTTCTATGCTGCTATTTGACATGCTGTAACATTTTTACACTTCAGAGCCAAAATTAAGTTTGGTAGTTAAAGCTCCTCAAGTTGTTGCTAAGAAGTTTTACTGAAATGTGGCAAACATCCTGCTCCAGAACCACAACTCCTGTACTTTGTTCTTCTTTAAGAATTTTTTATCACGGTTAACCAGAATAAAATAATTCTGAAGCAAAACTAGCAATAAATTTTACTATACCAACACCCAAAAAACACCATCAAGAGCAGTAATTTGGTCAGTAACAGCAGCACCACAAGTTCTGGCTGTCAGCTGCACTGCACATTCCTGACTTTCTCACCAGACCAAATTCAACTGGAACTACAAGACACTAATCCTAGTAGTCCCAATAAAAGTGAGGGCTTTGGCAGCAGAGATGAGCAGCTGTGAAAAACTTCTGCTGGAGTTCCCTAGACATATACTCATCTCCCATAAGGCAAATTCCAAGGAAAGTCACATAAAAAGAAAAATGCTATTGGTACCGAGACGTGCAGACATCCAGTATCAGGAAAGACAAATCCCATAATGTTCTAACAAACAAGCAAATATTAAAGGATTTATGTATTTCCTTACTGTACTACTAGTTGCTGGCACACAGATCCATTGTCTGTTATCAGTTCATTCAGTTTTAATTCAAGGTGAACTTTTCCCTGAAAAAAAATCAGGAGAGAAACATATAATTTTAAAGGCATTTCTTTTATAAGTAAGAATTTGAACAATAATATAGTTTACAGTTAGAAGTTACTTAAGGTAATTCCAATATAACCACTTGAAGGAAATACCTCATCTAAAGCACATATCCTACAAGTAGAGCATGATGGATGCACTTGAACTTTGAGACAATGCTATAGAGAAGCACTATCTCATTTGCAGACAGCACAAGAATCAGTCAAGCCTCTACAGATTTAACACACACAAGTATTTCTTCCAGCATGAGCAATACTCAAGAGCAAGAGTTGCAGCAGTTTTGTCCCAAGCATGGGATGAACCCTTGCACAGACATGAATTTCTGAACACTTCAGGAGGAACTTCTAAAATGACCTTGGACTCTGAAGGCAGGTAGGTATACCTAGAAAAGTAGAATAGCATGCAATCACCATAACCAGCTGTGACATATCTATTTAATATCCACTGTGAAATCTTGTCCATCACACCAGACTGAAGATAATTTAGAACTGTACTGTGCATCCCAGGGTGTACTTAATACTCAAATATGTACTCAAGGAACAGTAAACACAACCAAAGGAGAGGGAAAGGTGGCAATAATTGCTAAACCCAGCTTCTTCCTTTTCTTTTTCTGATATGGCAGGATGTATTTAAGCAAAAGAATCCATAAATTACAGCATAGCACGGATTAACTTCAGAAATCAGCAATGGCCAGTCTACTGGACTCTCAATAAAACCGTAACTTTAAACCATGATATGCAACTTTCTTGGGATGATCAAAATTTAGTACTTGAATTTTGTTCCAAACAGCTATCTCCTGAAAAGCACCTGCTACTGCCTCTCAGTGCCTGGCTGTTTGTGTTTCAGTGTCTGGCTTTTATAGCTAAGATAAGCACACACTGACAGAGTCTTTCCTCCAACAATGTTCTCCTTGGCATTCTCAGACTTTGCCTATTCGCTAAATGGAACATCAGATGATACTGGTCTGTTCACAACCAGAATTCTCAGGGAAGGGTTCTGGAAGGTGATCTGCAAGAGTGGCAAAGGAAGCAAGTCATAGTCTGAACTACAGCTTTGCCTTTCTGCTAAAATGGAAGTAAAACCCTTAGCTGACCTTGCACACATTTCTAGAGCAGTTATGTTTTGCCATAAAACTGGAAAGTTTTTATCGTAAATCCCCTGGGGCAAAGGCTGCTTCCCTCTCTGCTCGTCATATGGGAGGAGAAATGAAGCTTCTTTTACAAGGCAGTTCCAAACTAACTGCTTTGGGAAGCCTGCCAAGTGTTTTGCAAACTGTTACTACAGGGACAGGAACACAGGTACATTAAGAAAGTATTTGTCAAGCAGAGAAACTCCATTACAAAAACAGATTTACAGGATAAAAACAGGATACTGAGAAGCATGCCAACAGCCTTACAAGGCAAAGTTTTTGAATGACAAATTAAAAGACAAACATTATTAGCACTTATTAAAATAGCTGACTTCATTTGTTTTAGAAAACAGATACTGTGAATGGCCTAAACATCTTCCTTTTGCTTTTAAACCAAAACCCACCAACTGCGTTTTACACAAACAAGAGGAGTAAAACAGCACATTGCTGCTCCTGGGAGCTACATGTACCATGAGAACTACCACCTCAGTACCACAATGACTAGAGTAACATGGCTCCAAGTAAGTATTTCTCCAACACACACAGAGAGTTTTAGAACATTTTTGTTATTTTGTTTGTTGAGAGCAGTGTGATGGTTTCCTAAAGTTGCTGATCTGCAGATCTTTATCAGAACTTCTGACTTATTATGCAACTGGGTTTTAAATGTAGCTGTACAGAAGGCTTTTACTTCAAAATATAAAAATCAACCATTCTTATACAATAAATAATAAACAGTGACTTTGTGTGAATGCACTTCGCATCTGTAGATCTCAGGGCTGTTCAAAGGCAGGTAGGTACTATTTTAACTTTACAAATGGATTAACAATCAATTTTCAGGTACTTACTATAAGAAGATGGTAGTTTTATTGATACAGATCCTATCAATTTTAAGAAAAAAACCAGTGAATGTTCAAAATCCTTAACAGTGTGTGAAAGATTTAGATCTTACCAATGTGTTTTTCAAGTATAGATCCCTAAAAACTCTACTATGTATAAATACAGGTATAAAGATATATATATATAAATCTCTATAGAAGTTTCTTGCTATAAATAATATAGATCAAAGGCATGTTTAATGAGCCAATTTCGAAACAGATTAATGAAGATTTTATAAATTAAAAGGGGTCAAGCAATCCTCACAATTTTACTAGCATGCTGACACTATCTGCATTTTAGAAAACAAAAATTTTTTTAGAACTAATGCATGTAAAGAAGTTTGTGCCAGCTGCAGTTAAATGTGGCCTGTTACACCCAACTTCTCAAATTCCAGTTTATTTACTTAATATTCCCACATTTGTATTTATTTTTCAAGAACTAGTGGAGAAAGGAAAAAGTTTCAAGAAAACAAGATTAATATGAACACATAATAGTGTGAACAGCAGCAAAACAAAAACCAGCTATTATCAAAACACAGAGCAGCTGCTTTCTAAAAATCTCCACCACTAACATTCCTGGTATGCAGGCTGCTAATTAAACCAAAGTTAACCTGTAAAGAATAGATGACTGGTACATAAAAAGTACACTTTTCTTGAAATAAATGCGGATTTATGGAAAACCCCCAAAATAATCCCAACCAAGCAACTGCAAAGCCTCCTGAGTATATTCATGTAACACCAAATACTTCTCTGCTATGCTATTGCCTTGCACACACCATAAATTCTGGAAAATACTCATGTATACTCATTTTCAAATGGAGGGAACCAGAGGAACAAAAAATCAACTACATGTATGGTGCCATGAGGAAAAGAAAACAACTTTTTTTTACTCTGAACTGATTTAGCTCTACAAATATTCCATGCACTTTTTCTGCACATGTACAATATAAAAGTCTGCTACTTTCAGCCATGTTCAGCCAACAGTCTTGGCCATCTCAGAATATATTTCAGTGCTGTATAGCACATGCAAACCAAGAAATTTACAGCCAAATGTGGCAGACGGGAACTGGTCTCAGCAATGCTCTGAAAACTTTTATAGAAAAACAAAGCAGTTCAGGAAAAAACTGCCCAAATGCCCTGACTCAAGAAAAGATAAATATGAGGAGCATACACCAGAGCAGAAAAAGTCATCTCTTAATGGAACTGTCATGCAGAACAGTGCTCTGCACAGCACAGTCATAGAAAAGTAAGAGCTTACATTCTGCTGTGAGTCCCAAAGCCATGGAAAACTACAACCTTTTTATTTCCAGTATGTAAGAAATCACTAAATTCTATTAATGGAATATCCTAGTTGAATTTTCACATACTCATGTAGTATTATGACAAGAAGTAATACCTTTCTCAATACATTTTTATGACAGAAAAAACATAGCAAGAATGACAATGTTTACATCAAAGTGGAAACTGCCTTTCAGTTTATATCTGAAAAGTGCTTTCTAGAATTTTCAGTGTGATTACATTAAGAATTCAAAGAAGACAATGTGTAGCTGGACTAGATCTCTGGTTCCCTTCCAAATGAACCATTCTATTCCACTCTATCATAACTGAAAGAGGATTGATTTTCAACAGAGAAGAGGAAGTGGTGTTCAGACGTTTTGAAAATCTGTCTTCATGTAAAGCAACCACATGCCCTCCTATGCCCAAGAGCTGGAGGCTGAACTTATGGCTCATAAATGAATCATCTGTGGAAACAATATGAGAACTCTGTGCACATTCAGATCCTGTAAATGTAGCCAGGATTCTCCCTACCCAAAGGGACTTTTAGGTTACTAAAAAAAATACAAACACTATCAAGTCTAAGACTTTTGCCCTCAGGCTAATCTGGAAAAAACCCTAGTAAAAAAATCTAATAGTTTATCACAGCAAGACGGTTAAGACATTCTCAAGAATTCTGTTTTGTTCTTAAAACCAAAAAGAGTATTTCTACAACTTCTAAAGCAATCTAATTTTTACCTATTCCTAGAACAATCCTGTTTGAAGAACTGGAACCACAAGCTGACATAAAACTATGAAGCGCAGGTTGTTTGATACTGAATGCAGAAAGTGTTTCATGATAAGATACATAAACACAGCACCTCCAAGTTTTGGAGACTAACCATTTCAATGTCACAGAATCAGCCATTATTCCAGTTAACACCAAAAATTACAAAAAAAATACAAATTATTCAAGAGTTTTAGGATCCATCCATGTGCCCCAAGTACACAACTCCTCTTACAAGCATTTCAGACATCAAAACATTGTTAAGACATTTCCCAAACAGTTGCTTCATGTCTTCTGCCAGTTTTAAGTAAATGAGGAATAATACCAGCTCAGGTGTAGAGTACATTATTCTCTAACCAAACTGAAGACATAACTGCCTCATGAGAAATACAGATGCTAAGCCCTATCTCCTACAGCTCAATGTAATCTTCTATCATCACATGTTCTCATCTGTACTTAACTTTCAAAAGTAAAAGTACAATTTAATAGTTACCTGAACCTCTGAATTAGAATCAACGGGTTGAAGCATAAACCAGTTCTCTTTTCCTGTGTAGTTGCATAAATCTTCTTTTTTGATTGACACCTTTCCTGAGGGAGGGTTGCAAGGGGAGAGAAGCATAAATATTACCTTAATCTGAATAGAAAAAAATATTTAATTATGTTTGAAATTTGATTTTTTCTAAACTCTCTTTTAAGTTTTTCTTTAAGTTTATGATGCTATATGAAAAACATAAAACAAGGAATGTTATGGGTAAATAAAGCAGAAAATAGTTATATAAAGTCTGATGGCATAAATTATTACTTGTTATCCTGGATATCACCAACAAGAAGGTAAAATAAAGAACACACTTGAGGCTGGAAATAACATAATAGATTTGGAGAACAAAAACGGTGTTCAAGAATGTTTAAACAGGAAACTGAAGTAGATGCCTTTTACTCTTCTGATTGCTATTTGGAAAGCTGTTATTACATCAAATTATCTGACATCCTGGTGCAAATTATTTCCTTCCTCAATTCAAGTAAAGCAAAGGCTTCTGCCACAGCAGACTATTAGAACTTGTATCTAAAAAGCAGCTGCAATAAAGTCATTATGCAGTGGAGGGAGAAAAAGAAATCCACCTCCCATGACTTTTCATTTAAGCTACACAAGTTGCTGCCAAATGCTTTGGAAGTCACTAAGTCACAGGTTGCACTGACAGGGAAAAATTATCTATAAATGGTTTTAAGAATAATTCCACAATTGTAAGTATTGTGGAATTATTCCACAATTCATTCTTTAAAGATCTATAAGTAGTGACAATTATTCAAATATTACAATGAAGCAAAAGCAGAGAAGAAACAAAGAGAATTTTTTAAAATGTATTCAGACCATAATAAGACTATAAAATGTCCTACGAGCCTAGAAAGCAAAAATGTTCTAGGATAATAAAAGGAAGCAAGGAAATAAAATCCTTCTTTTCAAACTTTAAAGGAGCATTTAAATGCACTATACACAGTTCTGAAAGATGCTTCACCAATAATTGTACCCCTAATCCTACAGATAATGCTATTGGAAACAACCAAGTGCTCTGGAAGATGCAGACAGCACCTCACAGACACTCACCTATACGCAGGTCCTTTTGTAAAACACTTTTATCATAAATGTAGAAGGACAACCACTGGAATGTTCTTGGAATCTCAAAGTAAAACTCGTCTCCAAAATAAGGACTGAAAAAAAAGATCTGAAGTTAAAATAGAGAAACATATTATGCAACTTATATAGAGAATGAATATTAAACAGCTGCATTTTACTGCTGTCCCAGCCTAGGGCCCTTAGCACTACACTGAGCTGTCACCAAAGGTGCCCAAAACCATTTCAATACAAGAACACACAGTAACATGCCAATGCCTTCTGTTAGTTTAATCAAAGGTAAGAATCAGAGCACACAGAGAGTGGTGTCTCCTCTGCAATTTCAATTCCATTTTTTTGTCTTGAAATTATTCTAGCTGGTTCTGTAGACTTACTGAGACATGCACAAGTTTTGTTTAATTTTCTTAATCAGTACACAATTAAACTACATTTAAACATGACTTATTGATTACTTAATTAACTGGCATTTGTTTAGCTCTAACTTCCATGTCAAAACTGCTGCTCTAAGATTCAGACCTGTAAAAAGTCATTATCACTTGAAACTGTAAGAGAGAACAGTGAAAATAGAAATGTTAATCTCAAATACACACAGTCTCCCTCATGCCTAAACGGTCACCCCATTTCTCCATCTAAAGAAGTCTAATATCATGTTTACAAGTTCACCCTATTTAACTGCCATTTGCACAGCCCTCTACAGAAAAGGACTCTGGGCCCCTTTATGTTACACATATTTCCTACACTGTGTTGGTATCTTCACTCCCAGAACTGATACTCTCATTAAACTTAAGGAGTACTTATTGATGTAATCAGAGCCAGCAGTCAGAAAATTATATTTCAAGACTGAACAACACCACACTGTTGTTTGTGCTACTGCAAGTGATGAATTCTGAAAGTCAAGGGGATCCACAGGAAAACCCTGCTATTTTAGAACAACTGGGTTCTTAAAAAAGTTTTCGTTTCAGTTACAATGTATTAATATCACAGGAGAAAAATGTTCATGTTCATGAAACTACTTTTATGCAGGAAAGTACTGTGGTAAGTTATACCAAACCCTGAAACAAACATCGGGATTTTTTTGCTTCCCAGCAAAGGATCATTCTGACACTATTGCTACAATACTGTCTTAAACTAATACAAACATGACAAATACACGTACATGTGGAACAAGTCGTTTATGTTATTACCTACCCAAAGGAAAAACAGATCACCATCCCTACTCCCTTCCCTCCAAAATAATCACAGAAAAAGAAAACACCACCCCATGCTTAGGGACAATGGCTCATTAAATAAATTTTAAAAAAGAGCTGATAACTAACTTGAAAAGTAGGAAAGAACACAGCTGAAAATCTAGTATTTCAAATGTCTAGAATAGATTTCTAGAAACAAGAACTTTCAGGGCAGGAATTCATTATAAGGAATTCCACAAGTGAAAATGTCCTTGTTGTTAAAACACAGACCTTTTACCACAGGCTTCAAAGCAGACAAATCACTATTAGACTCTGCACTACATGGAGAAATAGTTTAAGGATTCTCAGTTGAAAAATTCAACTGTGGTTTTTCAGCTCCCCTCTTTTCTTTGTAATTTCAAAGCCAACAAATTCTGCTTTGATTACAAGGGCTGGGTCCTTCCTGTCAGCACCACGACTGAAGGTATAAACTCATGAGCATTACCTTTAGTAGCCCTAAAGAGCCTCAACTTCCTTATTACCACCACTGCTAAATTTAATTATATTGACACAGTAACTCAGACCAACACCAAGGATGAAACAAAGGCTTATTTTAAACTTTGGTCAAGTCCATGATCCGCTTCCCCTCACAGCTATACAAATAAAGCTGCAGCAGTACAAACAAAGAGATACTAGAGCAGAAGGAGTGAACAGCGGGAGAATGAGCTGGCACTGGTGTCAGGGGAAACTCTCCTCTACTTCAGCTTCAGACAGACACCCTGAGGGAACAGCAGACTGCAGTGCACACCAACAAGTGCCAAGGTTTAAGTCCCTGTTCTGCATGGACCTATGGGACTCTAGGCATCCAATTATAACTAGGCTGGGATGGAGACTATAAGCAGAGACTTCCAAAAAATCTATTTAGCACCTTTATTCTTTACCTAAGAGAGCCAACTTCACAGTTACACATATTCCCCAGCCCCCAAAGGATTAACAGCCATTAACATTCATTATTATTATTATTTTGACTTCAACACTACATTAAGTCTCAGATTCCACAAGAAAGAACAAGTCAGAAATAGGAGCACAAATAGAAGGTAATACATTGTTTTACTCATGTTGATACACTTTTCTTTACCTAAATTAACAGTGGTTATCAGTTGTTGATTCATAAGCAAAGTGTGAGGCAGAGAGAGAAAATTTAAGGTAAAGAATAAAATGGATTAGTAAAGAAATTCTTAGGTACATACAGAATAGGCTGACAGGGTACAGCAGTTTACACTAATGAGGAATAATTAAAATGGGGAACTGACTCATCCTGTTCCTCAGGGATTCAGTCAGTTCAGTACTTTCATTTGTGACTTTGATGCAAGAACTTTAAAGACTGTGACGGATACAAAATTAGAAGATAGCACTAATTCAAAGAACAACCAGACTGCCATACAGGAAGAACTGGATTACAGCAGTAGAGAAGATTAAATTTCACTGCGTAACACACTCCCCTGCTCTTCCCTTCCTTGGTACAGTAACCTGGCAGTTCTGCCAGGACACTGACCAATGCCCCAGTCTGTCAGTTAATAAAAGCAATGGTTACATCAACAAGGGAATTACTTTCTGCTATAACCTTGCACTACCATAAAGTTCAGTTGGGAAAAAAAGTGAATTAAGTTTAAATTAAAAAAAAAAAAAAAAAAAGAAAAAAAAAAGGAGGAGACACACATACCACAATCCCTCTTCCACCCCCCTGCCCATTCCTCGTATCTGACCACAGACATCTGAGGAGGTTCACAGATATTCTTTCAACTTTCCAAGGGAAAAAAAAAATTCTTTCTTCAGAACCCACAGAAATCCCACACCATGTCAGGAAATATTTCTTGAATCATCAGCCAAAATATTCCTCTTTCACTTCAGTATTAATTCATGTTTTTTTAACTCTGGAAAGTAATTTGTTTTACATCTGCACTCCAACAACTCTTCCAGTGCTGGTGGAAGGCCAAACCTATTTGCACATTTAATAAATACACTTCTTAATGGTTTTCAATCACTGTAGTCAAAACTAATTTTAATTCTAGTGATAATTACTTCCACAGACACTTAATTAGTTGATATTCACAAGACTAAAATTTAGATTACAACTTGTATAAATTTGCAACCCATAATAAGAGCCACAAAAACAGACTGTGAACTGTGTGCAAAAAAAAGCAAGCAATATTATATGAAACAAAACAATGAAATTCAAAGTTGCATCTGTGACTAAAATTATACTTTACTACACCTTACTGAAAAGCAATTCATGAAGTTTTCAGGTTATTAAGAGATCAGAGCTCTCATCTCCTGTCCCAATACCTCAAGGTTTGTATGGTTTCTAGTTTAACACAGCAATAAGAAACAAGATGTTGAAATTAAGTTTCTGGAATGAGAGTCAACCCTCATAACTGCATACACAGTAGTAATGAAGTGTAAGCACTCAACTCTGGTAGCTGCTAACAGAGGACGAGTTACTTTATTACATTTCACTGGTTTGTATGGAATCCTCCCCTAATTCAGAGGATGAAGGAGTCACATATGAAGTCAGTGGAAACAAAAAAGTAAAGAGCAATTCTAAACACCAGGTTCTAACTTCTTCTACAGTGTTGTCATCTTACAAATATTAATTTCATATCACCTGAGAAGTTCTCTATTTGAGGCATGTTGAGACTTCTCTTTCCCCAACTGTTTTGTTATAGATTTTTTTACTTCATTTCCTCTGTAAAGTATTAACGACATTGCAATTAAATTTCAGTTGAAACTTCAATACTATTAAAATGTTTTTGATGGCTCTAAAGTGTTTTATTTTACCAAATATTTTATTATGCAACTAATGCTTTTATCAAGTGATGAAAGCACATGAATTTAGTAATTTTAAAATAGAATATAATAAAAATGTCTGTGTATACATCCTATGTAACAGGTCTTATTTCTAAACATAGTAATAACTTTTAGAGTTTCCATTATTAACATCACAATCTGAGATTTCCAAAGTCTTTCAGAGATATGCTGGGTTGGGGTCTTTTGCTCATCAAACTACTGTCTATTTGAAGGGGAAATGTTAAGTTTCTGCTTTATCAATACAGCTCTTTAACATTTTTCTCTGAAGGATTACTCAATCTTGTTTTAGTAATCAATCAATCTCAATTGCAGCCTGTTAAATTCTGAAAATTTTACGGATCTGACTACAGCAGTTACAGATTAGGAATATAAGCAAAATATTTGCTCCTGATTGTACGTATGTGGCATTTACTTTTCATGCAGAAGCATAAGGAGGTTCTAAAATGATATTTTGAAAAAATTAAATTCCCTATTTAAGTCTGCCATTTGAGCTGTTCCTCACCTGTAAACATCTGGAGAGAGAGCTCAAAGAACAAACACTAACAACAAAACCACTGGAAAAAGGAAATAAGGAAACTTTCAAGAGTTTGAAGAGACTGTGTGGGTTTTAAAAGGAAGGCTTAATGCCACCTCCACATAACTGAAACTGTCACTCAGATATTCTGAACAATGAAGCTGCAGTGATGCTTTTTTGGGTGCTCTGTGAACTTCAGAGTTTTGAGACATGAAAGCACCTACAGTACTGCAGCTGTGTCATCCTGACTTTTTGTTTGATCCTTTTTAAGGCTCCAAGACAGCAGCAGAATCTACAGCAAACAGGACCCAGGGAAGCAAAGCAAGGTATTCTGTGTGGGTCCTGTTACAGTTCCCAGAACCAGAATTACAGGAGAAAACAAGGCCAGAAAACTCTCACACACGGCAAAGTTCCAGTTCCTTCATTCTAGAAACAGGTTTTACCAGATACACAGTAAGAGCAGAATTCCACCAATACAGTTTAACTGCTTGTCAGAAGTAGGAAATGACATGGGGAGCAAGTATCAAGTAGATTTCTCTCCCTAGCAAGAAGAATGTTACACTGCCCAGAACAGAATAGAGTAATAATGAAATATATTCTAGCATACTTAATTTAAAAGTTCACAAGACTCAATTTTGACTTCCTGCAATAGCGTCATGATTTACACACTGCTGCAACATCTCTGAGCATCTGCCAGAAGTCAATTCTCATTCTGAAATAGTACAAGCAAAAGCCATACACACTGATACTGGGCAGCCTTGCTTATCATATCCATTTAAAAACTGAGCTTACCTTAAAGATTTTTCAACTACCTGTGTACGAAAAACTTCTTCTTGGTCCAAGTTTATGGTACAGAAAAAGTCTCTCATTTTGTTCGGCACTAAGTGTTTTGCGTCATCTGTAAATAAATTTTTAAAAATACTGTAAATATTGCAGGGGAAAAACAAAATGTCAGGTACAAGAATGCTAGAGTTTTAGTGTCTTCAAAAAATTTACTTTTCCATTCAGCATGCATTTTGATATTAATTCTCAATTTGTAGACTTCAAGAGGGCAGAGAAGTTGCTACATCCAGCTTCACATGGAATGAGAGTTGACAGGAAGAGACACACACTGACTCATGAACGCCACTTCCTGCAGCACCTGCACTTTCCCTTGAAAGGTCTCATCTCTGGCTTGACCCTGCACAACTTGCTAAATCCGAGACACTCACAGCCTGAGGTCATATGCCATTAGGTCATAACACCAAGACATGATCTGCCTGAGCTATTGTTCACTTGGTATGTTCTCCACAAATACTTGGGCTAAAGGAAGCTGACTAATAAGAACTTGCCCATCAAATTTTTATTTCATTTTCCACAACAAACAGCAGATTTTGAGTTGGCTGAGCCTTTGAAAATATATCCCTCATGAGTATCGTTCATTTTTTCCTAACTAGTAGAAGGGGGAAATAATCACCTAATTCAATGCAACATGGAAAAGAAAAGGAAGTTTATATTAAAAAATAAAGATTGGCAGCACAAGAATACAAAGATTTGCTGGGTGTTGAATCTAGGCCACTCCAATTAAATGCTGGACATAAAGCAGATCTCTTAGGAAATGGTTCCCTCTAAGCAATCACAGCTAAAAACAGTTGAAGTTGGAAAGCTCTTCCAAAATCCAAATGCCACAGACATCTACATTAACTTACAGCAACACTGTTCTATAGACTGAACAGTGATTTTCTGCTTTAAAGGTCTGAAGAGAGCAAACAGACCCTTTCCACCTTTTATTTTGCTAAAAGAAATTACAAGCTTTTCTGGTACTCTCCCCCATGAGAGGCTCCTAAACAGAGCAGGTGATCTGTGCCTGTTCCACTTGGTTGTCCAAACCACGGGCAACCAGAATTGCACTGGGTCTTAGCCAGGACCTCTCACAGTAGTGTCCATCCTTGTCTGCTGCTGGAAATACCTCTCCTGATGACATGTGGAATCAACTTTATCGAAACATTATCTATTTATTTAAGATATTAAAAATAGGATGAAAGTACATCAAAGTATTAAGTTTTAATTACTTTTATGTTTGACTAGCATGAGACCTTTCAAAAAGCAGAGTTTGAAACTAGATTTGAAATGTCATACATGTTTATTTTTTAAAAATGCAGATATGAAGCACAGTGAGTAAGCTTTATTCTCTATGCTGGCAAATTGTAAAATCAAAGTTCTGTTTTCTCTCTCCTCCACACTCTTTTTGTGTTAGACAGTTAATTTAAGTTAACCTGTTACAGTCTTAGAAGTTAAGTAAGTAATGCCCAGCCCTGGAAAGGCTGCCCCGACTGTCTCTGAGCAGAGAACGTGACAGTTTAACAGGAACACAGACTGAACTTCAATCATGACATTTTCCAGGTCAGGGATGTGTACACTGATGGAAAGCATGAACAGACACTTAAGGAACTTCCACAGTTAAAACTTGTGCTCTCAGAAGCATCAACAAGCTTTTCATCAACTTCAGTGTGGGAGAGGAGGAAGTATACACATTATTTTTAAACACCACACTTCATGTTGACAGATTGAGAGATGTGAACAGAACCTGCTTTCAACGGCTTTAGACTCCAAAAAGGGACTAAACTCCAAGTTACCCTTAAGTGAGATATTGCAGGGGAACCAAGAAAAGCATCAGATTACCACTGCCTTAATTCTATTTAAGGAAGAGCTAATTTAATAAAACATATGACATGTAAAAAGCAATTCATCAATCTGGATGTAATACCCAGAGAGCTCCTGACACCGAAAGTTTGTAATTACTAAGCATGAACTGATGTGTCAGCTGTTTCTGAGAAGAATCTTTATTTTTCAGTTAATACTTGGCACAGTCTTATTTTCCCATGAAATATTTAAAGTAACATTATTTAATCATCATTGTAAAGGCATAGTACAGTGGACTTTGAAAGGAAATTACAGTTACTATGGTTTCTTATTTTCTTAAAAGGAGTAAAAATTAAATATTTCTGAATAATTCATTATTTGTATGCATACTATATTGCAGTTTTTCAGTTTTAAAATAAACTTTCCAGCCAGAGGAATACACAAAATACAAATTTTGATTTCAGCTGGTTGGAGCGTGGTGCTAGAAACACCAAGGCTGTGGGTTCAATCCCCATATGAGCCATTCACTTAAGAGCTGAAATTGATGATCCTTGTGGGTACCTTTCAACTCAGAATATTCCATGATTTCTAACTGATTTTCTAATGAGTTAAAAACCTTTATTTTGTAGCCCAAGTAGCCCTGGCTTTAAAGCACAGACAAACTTTTGGTAGGAAGAGAATCCTCAATCCTGAGTTACAAATAACCTCAGAGCACTTGTTGGGTGAAATACAGAGCATGAGATTTCACATCTTTTCCAACACCTCTCAGTATCTGTAACCGTGGGAGACTTTTCACCCATATAGTGATCCATCTCTTCCAAGAAGCTATTTCCCTTTTTTTTTTAAAAAAAAGGATCAAGTCTTCGATTACAATGCATCTTCCCTTTTCTGAGAAACCAAAGGCTATAATGGTTGCATAAAAATCAAGTATTAAAAACAACAAGACATCTGCTTGAATGTTTACACTTTCAGTACATATATGTAATTTTCTCTGTTGAGTATAAGTGTGCCATTAGTGTCCATCCTCTACGTTTCTTTGTTCTGGGTCCCTGCCAGAAAACATTTATGCACACAAACTGAAGTATTTGCTTCACAGTACTAAACATATTATATAACAACAATAAATTCCACTCCAGGAGTGCAGCATAATCCAAGACAACCACGCACTGTTAAAAACACAGGGCAAGTTTGAAAAAGAATACATCCTGAATTTTGTCGAATGAGCTCTAGGAGACAATGGGGACATTTTTCCAAGTACTTCACTAATGCACGTTTCTGTAAACACTTCAAAAAATCAAGGCAACTAAAATCACTTCCTGTACTTCTGTATGGCATAAAATGAAAACAGAAGCCACAGCCTGAAACACTACACTACAAGATATGCCTAAAGCTACCTGACACCACAGACCTCTGTAAAGCATTTTTGTCATTACTATCCCACATGAAATAGACCCAGCAATACAAAAGTGTTATCAAAAAGAAAAGACAGTATTTTATGGGTCTTTGGTGAAAACCTACTCAAGAGCAGTACTACACTTTCCAAAAATATTTCAGAATCTTTAATAGGCAAGACCAGTTCATCTCACCTCACTTGAATACTGGAGGCAGAACACTGGTTGCAAGCATTGACAGCCCACAAAAACAGAGTACCAGGGACTATAAATGTGTCCTTACTCAGGTTCCTCACTGCTAGGTATGCAATGGCTGCTTAAGCCACCTTTAAGAACATCTCAATTCTAAATCTGGTGTAATGATTTGTATAACACCACTAAATTTAGATTTTGCCACCGATTTGTGCATTGCAAAACACAGTATAAATAACAACTTTCTGCAGATGGTGTTTTCTATACATGCAGAATTACACAGAACTGACACTACCTCATTAAAACTACCATGCTCTCTCATGCAACACACATAAAATGAGTCAGTGCCAAGTTTTAATTGCCAGCAAAGCTTGGGCACCAAAATGTATTCTCCTTGTAAGAAACATGCTATAAGGAATTCCTTCAGACTATGAACATCAGCTTTCCAAAGTGAGGTCTGCTACTGCTAGTCCCCCCAGATCAAGGAGGGCTGCATTAATACATTTACTTATTGCTGTTCATTCAGAGGGTTTTCCCCCATAAAACACAGTATTAAAATACTACTAGCAAGAAGGGAACATAACACAGCATTTGTTGTGCAAAGAAGCCAAAAGAGCATGTGGGCATCAGAGGTTCCTAAGCTTCCACAGCATCTTTAACTCACTGAGTTTTTAAACAGTGTTTGTTTTCTTAGAAGAAATAAGTAGGTTTACAAAGTAATTTTTACACTGTTTCAAGACATGTCTTTTATTGCAGCTGTTACTTCCACTAATTTTTCAAATGGGTTCTTATAGGTCCATCTTTAGCAATGAACTTTTCATATATTCCCCAGGAAGAAGGTCAGAACCCTCTGTTTACTAACATTTTTGTCAGGTAACTGAACATTTAAAGTTATGATACAACTGCAGGCTCACTCCATAACGCATAAATGGGACAATAAAACAGGTTTCAACATAAGTCTCAAGACATTTTGCTTTGTTTTTTAACACTTAGTGGAAAACTCATCAAGTTCAAGTATCCCAAAATGTAAAACTCACTGAATGTTGCGTAGCCCAGTGTTGACAAAGCCTTATGATAAAAGACAGGAAGCAGAACAGTATCAAAAAATAAGCCAGCTTCAATAATCTTTACCAACCAACTTCTTATGTATTCCTAGGGAGCAGGTCATAGTCCTTCTTCCTAGGGAGTACTATGACCTGCTTCCTAGGGAATACATGAAACATTGGTTGCTAGAGATTACTGAGAACAAATTAAGAAAGGTGGGGCTACTCAGCCTGGAGAAGGTTGTGTGAAGATCTCACAGCAACCTTCCAATATCTTCTTGGGAAAGCTGGAGAGGGGCTCGTCATCAGGAACTGCAGTGACAGGATGAGGAGTAATGGGAACAAACTGATAAAGTGGAAATTTAGGCTCAATATATGAAAGAAATTCATTACTTGGAGGGTGGTGAGATGCTGGCACAGGTTGCCAGACAAGCTAAGGATGCCTCATCCTGGAAGTGCTCAAGGCCAGGCTGGATGGAGCTGAGGTGGTCTAGCAGAAGGTGTCCCTGCCCATGGCAGCAGCATTGGAACGAGGTGATATGTAAGGCCCTTTCTAAATCGAACCATTTCATAACCCTAGGATCCTATGAATGCATGCTTTAACCCCAAAACTAACGGTATGCTTTTCTAAAGGCTAGCTGGGCTGTATTATTATTTCTGTGCTAACTGCTAACAGCAGCAGATCCCAGTGTGTGCTCAGCCCTGCCTACCCAACCCCGTCCTATTGCTCACACCTCGCAGTGCGAGCACCTCCAGCTCCACTCCAGGCCATCTCCTGTTTCCATGACCCAGTCTTCTATTTACTGAAGACACAGTAAATACATCTAGGCTGCGTGACGGTATTTAAGTAAACACCACTCCACTCCTCCACCAAACCTAATCCTTCAACACGTTTTCACAACCGGCTCTCAACCCCAGCGCCGTGCCCGATTCAACTCGTTTCGCTTCATTCTCAAAAAAGCCGATGGGCTGCGTGAGAAAGGAAACCAGCGGGCCGCGTCCGGGCGCTGTGAGTGCACGGCGATCCCCCTCAGGAAGCCGCGGCACATCCTGTTTCTCCCGCTGCCTTTGAAGCGCTCCCCGGCCGCCCCGCACTC
>VWZU01015904.1:2459640-2473005 GCA_013397095.1 Sterrhoptilus dennistouni | reverse complement strand
CGCCACGCCCGGGGTCCGCCACCCGCGCTCCCCCCGGCCTGGTGCCCTGCACTGGGCGCCGCTGCGGGCTTGGCCGGTTCCGGAGCCTGCCCTGACCGCCCCTTCCCCTGCCCTATAGTCAGGAAGACAGGACATAGCCTTAAGCTGCACCGGGGGAGGTTTAGGTTAGACGTTAGGATGTAATTCTTCACAGAAAGGGTGATTAGACAGTGGAATGGGCTGCCCAGGGAGGTGGTGGAGTCACCGTCCCTGGAGGTGTTTAAAGAAAGACTGGACGTGGCACTCAGGGCCAGGGTCTGCCTGACAAGGCGATGTTGGGTCGGACTCGATGATCCCAGAGGTCTTTTCCAACCTAATGGGTTCTGTGGTTCTGTGCCTCCCGCCGGGAAGAGGGCTCGGCAGCCCGGCCCTGTGTTCTCTAAGCTGAGATGGGTCACATTAAATGGCAGGCGGTCCCATTCAGTGGGATGAGTGGCAGGCTGAGGTGGTCTGTGTGTGCCAAGCTCCTGTCGCTGTGCAGAGCACGGCACGGGCTGCACTGGATCTCCTCTGCTGTCACTCGTTCAGCTGCTCAGCCGTGTGAGAAATGCCGTGAAACAAGTAGGAAAGGGCTCGGCTGCGAACCCTGCCCAGAGCCCGTGTCACACTGCCCGGAGTGCCTCAGCAATGGTTCCCTCAGGGGTCACACAGCCCGGAGGGGTTTGCGGCCTGCCGCGGCTCGCCTTCGCCAGGAGCTGGAGGGCCTTTGCATCGCATTTTCTACCATGGATTCTTGAAGACACCGATCCTAATGTGAAACTCTGGGATCTGGCTTACACCCAGACTTCACTAGCGTCCTGCACTGGTGGTGGGTCTGTCTTGGGCCTGCACAATCCACTTCAGTGTCCCTCCAGGTCAAACTGAGGGTACGTCTGTTCCCAGACCCTGCAGGCAGAGTCGAGTGAAAGACTTTAGTGACTGACATATCCTAATACACAGGTAGTTCAGCTGGCTAAAGCTGTTTCAGGAAGCAGTGCAGGACTAGGGTTCTTCACTCTACATGTAGAGAGCCTCTTCAGTCTGTCCTGCTGTAAAAGGGAAGTTTGGGAAGTTCAGACCGGCATCTGCCATTGTCTCTGACCGAAGTCCCCTGCTGTGGTGCTCTGGCCATTTTTATTTCTCCTGCACAAACTTTGCCATTATCACTATGATATGGTATGGAGCCACATAATCTGTCATCATTTCTTGATGGCTTTTCCTGCACTCAACTTCTCCCCCACAGCTTCTTCAGCAGCGGTGACATTCCTTCCTCATCCCCACACTGCAGAGGTCTGCTGGGGAAGGACAGTAGGACAGTTGTGTGTTTCAAGGCAAGCAGGGCACTGGTAGTGAATAAACTTCCCCATCACACCAGTAACAGGTGGACTTGTGTGAATGCAAAACCTAAACCTGACAAAGACATGAGTTTGCATAAGCTGAATTTTAACCTGTTGGAAATGAGAGGTTCCTCTACAGTACAAATTGAGGATTTGATTATCTACAGTTGGCTGTCTAGGCTGGCTGCCCTGTCTGGCTGGTGGCTGGTGAACTGAGGCTCACCTGGGCAGAGTCGGAGCTTTGATCTGTGAAAGCAGCAGGGCAGCACCCTGAGAAGGCAGATGTGTGCTTCAACTGTGCATTGCCACACTTTGGAAGGGGTAGAGTGACTACTGCCTCCATATTCTCTCAAAAGTTATGACTACAGTTGGGGCTTACTGTGCATCAGCTGTCCTTAAAGCACTGACCTGCATTATCAATTCAAGTTTTGCCACTGTCGGATTCCTGACACAATTTTATTTTAAAAGAAGTTTTGCTGTAGTCTAACATACGATATTCAGAATACTGTTTCAATTGCATAACATTAATTTTTGGCCTCTTTTGAAGTTACATTTTAGGAGTATCTGTATGACAGGTAGGTCTGTGCAGCTAAGGACACGGTTAAAACAAATACTGGTGTGCTAAGTTGCAAACTTACAAGAAAGATTGTTTTAACAATGGGTATGTACCGTGGGGGATCTTTGCTTCTTGTGAGAGAACCTCACAGCCAGGGTGCTGAACTGTCAGTGATAGCTGCAGTATTAAGGAAGTTTAGAACAAATAATAGTAATGATAAAGCATAGTGGCTTATTTCAAATGCTTCTGCCTGTCATGGAATCTCATTCCACAGAAGAGAGCAGTATCATTTATTACACTTATTCTAACTTTGGGTGTATGATGAATGAGGACTAATATTTTGTTTAGATGCACAAACTTCATTATGATCCACTTGTCTTTTTAATTAGCATTTCAAATAGAGAGGAAAAAAGTATTTATTACAATTAGCAAACTTCTAACTTTTTAAAATGTATCTATCTCTCCTGACAATCATCTCAAAATGACCTGCATAATTTAGCTTAAGTTTGCTTTTAAATGCAGGTTACAGACGAGTGACACCTAGCTGAAGGGGGAAGTACTTTGAATATGCATGGTCTTCTATTTTGTATGTATCTTCATATTTTCATATGCAATTAGATATTTGCATTTTGAACTATGTTTCTTGACAGAAGCCCCAAAAAGTAGAGTTTGTAAAATACACAAATTATACAAGATCACTAGCAAAATTGAAAAGAATTTTTCAAGTTTTACGTCCTCATGAACACGTTTAAGATGTTGCAAAGTATTAAACACAGTTCACCTGTGTTTCCAGCCCTCTGAAACACTGAGCAGGCAGATTCTGTTCTGTATTGCATTCACCCTGAATGATGCCAGGAGATGCCATCACTTCCCTTGAGCTCTGGCATGTTTTCATTTCACTGTTCTGACTTTAATGAAGGGACTACTTGGTAGCTGTGTTGCTTAATCTTCCATTGAAATAACTATTAGAAGGTATGTATCTGTGGATCATATAGATTATATAAGTATTAAAATAATTTAAAAAATGGAGAGACTTACAGAAAAATAGGAATATGTTATTTTAATTAAGCAAAAACAGAGTTATAATCACTCTTTCTAAAAATAAAATTAGACTCTTTATCAATCCTTAACATCTGCATTTAATATTTCTTCTAAACAAAAATACAGATGCAATTATGTAGCAAATTACAGTCTTTGACAACGTATAGTATTTACCTTCTCTTACACTTACTTTAATTCTAATTTGGTCATTAATACTTGATTCATTACTGCAACATGTTACTTGTAGTAAAAGTGCCACAATTGAACTATAAACATGACATTGTCATCTTAAAACTGCTTTGCTATAAACTGTAGAGAATATACAGAGTTACAAAGTCGTTGTGTTTTTATCAAAATATACAAACCCCCCCCAAACCTAACACAAGCTAACAATATTCTTCTTATGAACTATACAGTTATATAAAATATTTGTAAAATTATATTTGTATTTATAAATATTCTACCTTATTTGCTTTGGTCTATATTTATCACCATACAAGTCCACTTAGAAGATATCTTTTTGTACTTTCTTCAAAACTTTCCTGTGTTCATTATTCTATTATCCTTTTTTAAAATGGAACCAAAGCTGCCATGAAACCAGAATTTCTCAAAGGGTTCATAGCATTCACCAGTGACAGAATAAGTAAGTGGACTGCATTATTACTTCAATCAATACTGTATTATCATTTCAATTGTAGTTTTATTGTACCCAAGCTATAGTTTCTTTTAAAATATTCAAGAAGACAAAGTTAAGTAACAAATTGTGAACCATCACGGAGAATGAAGTCGAGAACCACTAACCCTTGTTGTGACTTAATTTTTTAACACGTCACAGGGATGAACATACATGACTATTGGAAATGCAGATACGGTACAACAGAGCCCTATCATATAAAATGCAACTTGCAGACATACACCTGCTTGGACTTTTTTAAGCATCTCAGTTAAAATGAATCGCACTTCTACAGAATGGTATTAACTGGAATATTTTGGTGCTGTCTTTCAGAGTCCTGTTCTCCCAGTTCTTGGCGAACTGTGCAGCTGCAAGGCTCACCATAATCCTTTGCTGAGGCAGGATGAGGGAAGCAGGAAAGCCAACACTCCTTCCTCCAGCAGACTGCTCCTGGCCCCTCTCTGCTGCAGCCACGGGACACTGCTGGAATGGTTGTGAGATCACTGAGAAGGGACATCTGAAGGTTAAATGTTGCATTTAAGGCATGGAGATGACAGGGAACTGGCCCTACCCTACACCTGTTTATGCACAGGGATAGCATCAGGGATACATATGGAAGCAGGAGTCTTATTTACCTACTCCTCTCAGAACCAAAGTATTTACGGGGAATTGCTCTATTGTTTGTGTCCAAGCATTCTTCCAGGATGAGGAGGAAAACTCTGTCTACGTGTCCTTCTGTTGAGAAGAACTACATATATAAAGAGAAATATATATATTTCTAACAGACAAGAGTTGCAGACCCACCAGGTGGTGGACATTTCTATACAGGACTTCTGTTTCATGAGAACAATTTTCTTCAGACCAATGCACCTGAAGAGCTCACCAGGCCACTGTCATGGGGATGATTTATGCAGTTTGGAAGACTAGCTATAGCAAGTTCCACTGAACTTTTATTAAATGTCTCAGAGATATATAAATCTGGAATACTTCTCACACCAGCACTCAGACTTAACAGTTATTATGGTAACTACAAAACTGAATATGGAAAGGAAAAGAGTAGTTTAAACTCCTGAATGTTTTGTAAAGGCTGAGTTACAGAAAAGCATGGCAGAACTCAAAGGTACTTTGGCACACCCAAGCCTATGAAACACTTCCCACCTTCACTTTAGAATACACAAGATTACAATTATTTCCTTTATGAACACATTATTTTTGCTTAAAAAAATGCAATATATGGTTTCTGCAGCAAAAATTCCTTCTACAGAATACACCATGAACCTACTTATTTCTTTTGCTTTGAACGATTCTGACTCAAAACCAGAACTGCAAAATAGTTCAGTGACTAGTTTCTTGTAATGCTATGTAGAAGGGTTTGGGTTGGTCATTTTTCTTTCTCTCTATGTTAGAGTCTGTTGAGGCAAAAGTATTTTGGGTGCTCCAAATTAAATTTGTATTATTGCAAATACTACTTTTTCTGTGTTATTTTTTTCTTTTGCATATATTGACACACATATAGATGAAGAAATCTGACCTTACTGATACGTTTCCACATTCAGTACATCTTTGTCTTCTCCAATATATAGTTTTGGATTTTTTTTCTTTTGCACAACTGTCACTCAGAGTATAACTTCTGGAGTTACATTTTGCGTTTTTTTCACTTCGCCTCCTTCTGAGCCAAGGAAATGTGGGTTTTCCAAAAGTTTAGTGCTTTCATTGCAAAACTGCTCTTTTCTATCTTGTGTGCCTGGACTTTTGAATAGATGTTTCTTCTGGTGCATTCCCAGAGCAGCTGCAGTCTTGCAAATTTTGGGGCACTGAAAGCAAGCATATCCTTTCCCATTATGTTCACGTACGTGCCTTTGCTCGTGGTTCCTTTTGGTGGAAAGGTACAAGAAGCTCTGAAAGCAGAACTGACAATGGTAGCGTTTTTCTCCAGTATGAATTCTTTCATGTATTTTGAGTGTTTCATTTAAAGTGAAGGCCTTATTACAGTATTGGCAGACAAAATCTTTGACACCCAGGTGAATACGTTCGTGTTTCTGTAGATTTCCAGGAACTGAGAAACATTTACCGCAGGTTTTACAAGTGTAGGGCTTTTCCCCAGTGTGACACCTCATATGCATTTTTAAAGTGGATGGACTTTGAAATTGTTTTTGGCATAACTCACAAATGTAAGGCTTTGAAGCAGCAACGTGCAAGTGTACGTGTTCTCGAGCTTCTCCTGTGGAAGACTGGTCTCTTTCACAGAGCTCACAAGGAAGATTAGGCATTTCTGTGTTGTCCTCCTGGCTGACCACCTTTTCCTCGGGAGCATTCCTGAGCTCATACTCTCGACTGCATGTGTTGTGGCTTTCCATACCGGTGTTCTTGCTTCCGTGCTTTTTCCTCCATTTGGTCTTTTTAATTTTTCTTAGCTGTTTGGATTTCTTTTTTGGTTTGTAATTATAATAAGGTCTCCAGGGTTTATCACTGGAGTCCTGGTCACTAACATCATCACACATTTCTGTCATCTCCAGGCATTCTGAGCTGTAGAGTCTAGAAGGACTTTTTTCTTTTACCTCCATTTCTGGTTCTTCAATGAGATTGTCCTGTTTAGACTCATGTTTAGATTTTCGGCCCCTTTTACAAAACAGCTTAGATCCTAATATATGTCTTTTTACAATGGCTTCATTACCGATTTTTACTGTTATCTGACAAAGAGGTGCGACATTGCTGTCAGCAGATGTTCCAGGTAAGGCAGGCTTTGCAATGTATGTTTCAGTTTTACTGGACTCTTGGACAGTATTTGTAGTTTTGCCACATGAACTTCCAGATCCTGTCACATGCTGTGTATCCTCAGTTGCTTCTGCTCTGTTGTACAGCAGTGTTTTCTTTTTCTCCTTAACAGTTTTTGATTTTGTAATACACTTCCCGTAATTATCCGACCCATACTTACAGTCACCACTTACTGACTGACTGGGTAGGTTATTTGAAGATTCTGTCTTACTGTTTTCCATGGAAGTGACTGTTTTACTGTGCATTATTACTGATGAAACTCTGCTACTGTGCATTATAACAGAGGGTGCAGAACTGCTGTAACTGATGACAGAGGTTGAATTTTCATTCACGTTAGCTAAAGACACAACTGAAGAATCACACTCCTGCGAACCTGAGTCATTTGCAGCAGTGGAAACTCTTTTTTCAGCTGGGAAAAAGTCCCTCCGCAGGTCAGAATTTAAGATACCTACTCCCCAAGAGGAAGAATTCTGAGTATTTGTGGAAGATGCTGTATCATTACGTGAAGATTTATCCAAGGCCAGGGTTCTGTTGTTTGACATTATACTATGCTGAAAATTCAGTGGTGGTAGCTCAGAGCTAAGAGAACTCGGAATGAAACAGTTAGTAGAAGCATTTTCATTAGCCTGGGTACTTGTTGGAACATTTTCATAGGAAGAATTTCTATAGGATTTATAAGGCAGTCGCCTGCATTTCATAGGTAAGAGTCGATACAGTTTGTATGGGTACATATTTGGTTTTAAACCACCGTTGGCCGTCTTTTTATTTACTGACAGACGATGGTCAATTGCATGGAAAGACTTCTGGTGATTTTTCAGTATATAGTAAGTCATGAAGGTCTCCAGACAGAAAATGCACTGGTAGCGCCTTTCTCCAGTGTGCCAGATCTCATGTCTGGTGCGGTACTCAGCCAACGCAAAGACTTTATTGCAGTAGTGACAAGGGTATGTTCTTCTCCAGGAATGCACGTTTGCGTGTCTTCGAAGGCTGGACAATGTGACATAACTACGCTTGCAAACAACACAAGTGTATAGTATCTGCCCATCGACAACTTTAACCAAATGATCCGTTTCTGGTAAAGTGCAGTTTGCATTGGAACCATCAGTGATGCTGTTTTCAGACAACAGAGGCTCTGTGTTCGCATAGGAACTTCCATTCTGTCCCTCTGTAGCAGTATGGTTTTCTGCAAAATTTTGTTCATTTCCATTGTGAGCTGATAAGTTACTTGATCTCATGCAGACTTGTTCATGACTTTCCAGTATATTTCGATTTGCAAATTGTTTGCTGCAGTATTTGCATATGAAAGTTTCCTGATGCTCTGAATGGAGCTGTAGGTGAGCTGTGAGTAACACCCGGTCATTGAATGATTTTGCACAACAGTTACAACTGTAAACAGGTGGAGTGGCAGTTGCCCCAGATGCAGAGACATTAGCAGAAGTGTTTTCCTCTTCTCTGGATACATGCAAATCTCCTGCTTTATTTTGAGATTTTGGAAAGGAAGTAATTGCCTGATCAGTAACTTTTTCATGCTGGGCTTCTGCAGTGGTTACGGTAGAGGCTGGTACTTTTGCTACAGCCGAACCAGGACCCTGGGGCTTGAAGGCTGACTTAGGAGTACTACCAGCTTGTTTTCCCTGCTGAATGACCGGGGTGGCTTGGTGATTTTCATAGCGGTCCTCACCCACCTGGTATGAAGGACTGCTGTCCTGGTCAACAAAAGGTGCTCCTTGTGAAGTATCTCCCCCAGAGGAAACTGCATAGGAGTGCTCAGCCAAGGTACTGGCTGGCTCAGCATCTTTGCACACATTGCTTCTGTCGAGGCCGATGTTGGGAGTTTGTATTGTCTCAGATACCTTTTTAAAGCTGGCCCTCAAATCAAGGGGAGAAAACAAATTGTTTTCTGTTTCAAAAATTGAGAATGCATTTGTAATTCGCGGGCCATTTGTTATAGCAGAATCTTCATGTCGCTTTTCATGTTTTTCCTCTTTGACAGTCCCTTTTTCATTGACACAGTATGAATAGGGACAGGGGGAGCTTGAAAAATTTACATCTGTAAGATCTTCTAGAAATGATATTCCCAGTTTTTTCCCTGCAGCTGCAAGGTCTGTTACAGTTTCCTGCCTCTTAACAACTACGGTGGAACTGTAGATGTAATTCAGTATCTCTGTAAACACTTCAGCTTTGAGATCATCTAACTCCAGTACATGACCTGAAATACAGATAGTACGACTCCAAAAAATGTTTTTAAAGTAAAGGCTTGAAGCTGCCAGCACATTACTATGGGCTTTAAATTTGGTGTCTTCCACAATTATGGTGACATCACATAAAATACCCCGAATGCGCTGTTCATTTAAAATGGAAAGTACAGTGTCACTGTGGAAGTCGTCCTTGAAATCCTTTGAATGGGACATGACTGTCATCTACAAGAGAAAAAATGTAAATTAGAAGGCATTTTGCATCCATTTCAGTTATAGGTCAAGTTTATAGTTCTATATTATTTTATATATATATAATTTAGTTTATTAACTTTTGAAGTTTAAGAATGAGTAAAAATTTTGTCGTGATATTTCAGGTTTAAGTAATATCATATTCTCTGGTGCTAACAGTACTGCAGGATATGTCTGTCCAGATCAAGGAGGTAGGAGTACCAGAGGATCCCTCCCACTCCCTCCCAGCTTGAACCTGCTGTCCATCCTGTGCCTTTCCCTGGGAATGCAGCTTGTGGTTTTTGCACTGGCAGCGGGTGCAGCTGCTCAGGGTCACCCCAAAGGACTCCCTGAAGCCTGGATGGAATTCCCCAGCACTCCACGGAGGGAGCTGGCACACCCGAAGGGGAAGGCTGTGTTGCCGAAGTTCTGTGCAGAGTGAGGACTTTGCCTTCTGGGTTGTTTGCCAGACACCGACTTCACAACACAGCTGCACCTGACCCCCTTACTAAGCTCATATTGAAATCACAGCAAGAGTCTCAGTTTCAGAATAAGGCTTTATAAGCAAATGAATGCACAAGGAACACCATTTGGTAGACAACAGTGAAGTACCTATAACACTGTTTATGTGAACAGATTTTTTTGATTAGTGATTAAATTCACTCAATAATTTACAGTACTTTAAAATTACTGAAAAGTTCTGAGTAAAACAAGTAAAAATAATGGAATAACAAGTAGAAAATCTGAGAGTTTTTTTCTTCAGTTATAGTTTAGATTTAGTGTTCAAACTTTATAATTAGATAGTGTGTTCTTAAATTCTTTCAAATAATAATGTTTAATTGCAGTAATAAGTACCATTAAGTAACTGCCAATATATAAAAATGAGGTGTAGTGCTGACAAAAACTATTTTGATTAGCCAGGATGTTACTATATGAATATACTGGTTCATTTCATTGAGGAAAAATATGCAAAATACAAATGAAAAATATTCTGAAAAGAAATTTATTAATTTGCCAGTTGAATTTGAGTTTTGACAATTTTTGCCAACTGAATTTTGTATCTGGTGAAAATCTCCGTCTTCACCAGATGGTTTTTCTCAAATTCTCATCTGTAACACATAATGAGGTTTGTTTCTTTTTTTCCTATGTCTGGAGAAGTGTTTTGAACTACTACTGTCCATTTCTGACTTCAAGTCATGAAGAAATAGTTGTGCTAGTGGCACATACCAATCACTACACTAAAAAAATCACACTTCTTAAAGATCCTTTTCTTTAAACTTGTGGAAGCAAAATGCATCTTGAAGAATGACTGACAGAAATTTTGTAAGACATGCTAAAATATTACAACACTCTAAGTTAGGATTTACCTTCTGAACACTCCATCTGCTGCTCCAAATTCTAATTTTAAGCTTTAAAAATTTTATGATGACCTTTACCCTCAAATATTTTATGTTAGGAATGTCAATATATAAGATGTGTTTGATTCAAACGGCAAAATAAAGTTTTGACCCATATTCACTAGGCAGACAGCAATGGCCATTTAGAACGCATTGGCTCATTCACCCAAAATATTGGGAAGTAATCCACTCTGGAAAATAGGGTCTTTATCACAAAGTTAAGTAATGCAAGTCATACACCCCTGCTCTAGCTCATCTAATTACACTTAGGGCACTTTTATCAAAACTCTACAAAATACTTCCCTGCAAATCAAATTACACAAAAAGCAGCAACAACCTTACTGTGAAGACAAACACACTATGAACAAGACTGTAATTTGGTACGTTACAGATGAAGCTTGGAAGTAAAATTTTTACCTTGCAGCCTGGCCACTGTTTCTATCAGGAAAGGTGTTGCCATGCAAACAGTCAAAATTTCTAATCGACTCTGACGGCTGAGAATTTTCAATGCACAGAATGCAGAACAAAACTGTGATTCACAAAAAATACCTCTGCTGCTTCCCATGATATGCCATGGGTGTCAAGAAATTAATTCATCAGTATAATGGTGACAGAAATATACATTAATATTTTGATTATTTGATCACTCTCAGCAGCTGTAAATCTAGATGCAATTCTTTGTGCCTTGAAATCTTAAAATCATAATTTATGGTGGGCTTGTTTATGACACTAATTTGGCTTAAGATAAGGGGTATTTACTAATTTGGAATGGCAACCTGAAATTCACAGTGGTTAGGTACAGTTATCTGCTTTGGCTGGGTATCTGAAAACCCAGATGTAACTGTAGATAGTTTCTGGCATATCAAGTCTACAGAAAGCATACTGACAATTCTTTTCTTCCAGCAAGCAGCCACTATTCCATAATTGATTCCTTTTCCTCATTGACAATGTCTGAGATTACATCTGACTTGCTCATGTGATGTGATATTAGAAACCAACTGTCAGACATCAAAAACATTTCACAACAGGAGCTATTGATAGGGTTATTTCCTGAGTATAGGAAATAAATTATGTCAACTCTACCTCCCAGTGAACTGCCCCACAGGAACTAGCCTGTGTTTTTTCTGTTTCTTTATTGGAGACAGCTGGTTTTAGTTCAAAGACACATCATCTGACAGACGGTTTGCTAAGTGTATCAGACTGCTACTGCCATGCTGAGAGGCATACAAACCCAAGTGGACTTAGTGTAAGTCTTTTTATTCAACTAATTATTTCAAAATTTATCTTCCTAAGGACAGAAGTGAGTATCTTAAATTTCTACTTGCCATGTACATAGACTGCCAGCTTTTGCACTCCTGGATAATTTGGTATGCTCAGTAAAATACTAAACTAGATTCCTTGTGTCAACATTCTAGAAATGATCATTTGCTATTTGATTATTTTTTTTTTTCTGTGTGCTAAACTGTAAGCTAGATATCTCATTGTAAAGTTATACAGAAAAATTCCAGAGCAAATAATTTGCTAGAGCCAACACTTTTTTCTTTTTCATCTCAACCTACACATACCTCAAATAGTCCATTTGTTCATGTCTGTAATTATTCTCTACGGCCTTCTATTTCACCTGTCTTAGTTCTTGCATTTGTAAAAACACATCTGAAATGCTATAAAGTCTAAATGCCCTACCTAGCTCACACATATAAATGGGGTATTTTAGGAATATTTTCCATTCCATTTGCAGTTCATAGTGTAAAATGAAAACCTGCTCTTCACTTTCCAAGAGAGCACTACCAAGAACCAAGATACATAGAGATCTAACTTTTCAGATGTGTTATCATTAAACATTTTTCATTAAAACACTGGAAAGTCCATTCAGAATGTAACTATTCTTCTGTATGATTTTTATTATAGAGTTATGGGAGAAATTTCAGTTTTATTTGTAAAATGTTGCCAAAACATATATAAATACCATTTGACTGACCTGTTAAAGGGCAACAAAAACCCTCAGCCAAATAATCCCTCTTTTTTTTACACAAATCTGTCTGTTAATTTCACACTTTTTATTCTCAATCCAGACATAAATAATTTCTTTGGAATCTGAACAGTACCTTTGTACTTAATGGTCTTTGGTATGCCTATGAATAACTTCAGGCCCAGAACAGCAAAATTTTTTATTAGGAGTTACAGTACTGTTTGCAGATTTTCTGCAAAAACAGTAACAGACTTAACCTGTCCTTCAAAGTTGTTGAATCACTTGGAAAAATAAGATTTAAATATTCATTCAAGTATAACAGTCAGTAGGTTTATTAAATTATAACAGTACCTTTTCTGACATCAACAGAAGACCACTCCAGGACAACAGTCACAAGTGAAAATAAGTAATATTAAAAGTTAATGTTAAGATCAGAGAATGATGCATCCAAACACAAATTTGACTACTTATGCCTCACTGCTAATTATAAATAGAGAAGCCAGCTCTTACGCAGACACAGCTGAGAGTAGAAGCTACTGCTAATTTTTATATTAACATTACTCTGAATTCAACAAAGAGTTCACAAGAAGTTTTATTGACCTAGGAATATGAAATACAATTTTTTTTTACTACCAAAGAAAACTATTACAATCTAGGAATATTCATTTAACTTCTGCTAATCTTTTGAAATCCACTGCCAGACAAGTGCACCCCATTACATATGAGATTATTCTATTCCACTTGAGTCAGCTAAATTTGAAAGACAAGCTAGTGGCGTAACAAAAAAATCTCCAAAGCATTAGGGGCAGTTGCTAGTACCCAGGCAAAATCAAAACTAGCAAGAATAAATGATGAACTGTAGTAAGAATTCTCCTTTTTCTTATTCTATAGATTTCTACTGGGATTTTAAAGCGCTAATATATTCTGGTACTAACCAACAGGACACTACAGAAATATGTTCATTCCGTATCTTCCTTATGTTCAGTTTTACCCCACTCTGTAAAGGTACTCTGAAGTATCTGTTTTGTTTCCAGACGGCCTCCCCAGCTGAGGAGGAACATCTACCTGTATCTAAGTCTCCTGTAAGACACTGGTTTTGTTCTACAGCAGAAACGGAGTCAGGATCACCAACAAACCAACCCCTCCCCAAACAACCCCCCCCCCCCACACCTT
>VWZU01015904.1:2441425-2458344 GCA_013397095.1 Sterrhoptilus dennistouni | reverse complement strand
AGCGCCCCGTGCTCGGCCAGCGGGGGCCCGCGCCCCTCCGCCGGGCTGGCTGTCCGCGGGCAGCTCTGTGAATGCAGACCGATGAGGAAACGCGGAGCTCCCGACACTCGGAGCCCGCTCCGCGGCCATCAGTGCAGTGCTGCGCGCGGCCCTGAGAATCCCTCTTGGGCCCGACACAGGACTGCAGTGCCTGCCTGTCCTCCCAGGCCTTTCTGCCACGAGCAAAGAGAAAGTGTTCCTGAGCATAGATAGCTCTGGGCTACCTTCTGCCACTTCCCTCCAGAAAGCAGAGCTAAAACATAACCTTGAAAAAAACCAAAACCTTGAAATAAACTACATTTACTTACTGAATTATAGTAACATTTACCCTTTTCCTTATCTGGTTATATTATCTTTTTAAAAGCACATATAGAAACTTAAATAATGTGAGGAAATTTGTTTTAAGCAGTATTCTTACTCATAATTTAGGTGTCTTGATATTTTTCATTGCCTCGGGAAACAAGCTCAACACCAGCCTTAGTGCTTCATAAGCAGTAACAAACACTCCCTTAGATAACGAAGGGCAGAACTTGATTTCATCTGTCCAGATGCTCCAACACATTTGGTACAGCCCTCCCAGATACTGTCTCTCTCAGCCTCTCACTGCAAATAGCAAAGTCTGTTTTCTCAGAACTCGGAATGATGAAGCTTAGAGGAAAATCTGGGCTTTGAGACTAGTGAAAAATATTGTTAGATAAATTAACAGTTTGTTTTTTATCTTAAAGCTTGCTTTTGCCCGAGGCTAACCTATGTTTATTTTTACAAGGTGTTGTGCTTAATGGGGCAGAAATATTTTATTTTCAAATATTAAACCTACACATTAAAATACTGAATAATAGTAACTGATTCATTTTAGAAAAGAAAAATAAATCCAGAAGCATTAACTATTTCATCATTGTCACACTTGATGGGCCTGGAAGTTAGAATTTTGATAGAGCCTCTTCATGATAAATGCTGCTTATCATCACAGGAAACTACTTAATATCAATATAATGTACAAAATCTATTCTAAAGAGGGGAGTTGTTTTTTTTTTTTTTTTTTTTTTTTTTTTTCCCAGCATACTGTCTTGGAACTATCAGTGCTTTCCCAGTTGGTTAAAAGCTATAGAAAGAAATTTTTTTTCTTTCTGTCAGGAAATTGTAACAATTTTGGTGACTTATCTATATACACATCTTTCACTAACTTATACAGTCCACATTAAAAGTTCATCTTAGAAATACTGAACATTTCTGTGAAGAGTTTAATTCCTTTTGTAATTCTGGATCACTGGAATTCTTACCTATAAGTTCACCTACTGAAGCAATGAATATGTTTTTAGCTTTGGGCTCTCTGCTGCCAAAAAACTATTTCTTTACTCTCATGGCAAATCGAGTCATAAAATGACCAGTAGCTGTTCACCAACAGCTGTGGGAAGGGGAACAAATAATTAAAGAACACAGTGGTTTTGATTGCTAAGGCAGAGTGTGTTCCAATGTTTTTCCAACATTCTTTTTTATTCCAACCCACATAATGGATAAGCAAAGTTTCATATTCACATGCAGGTTACTTTTAATCTTGGACTTTGCTTATTGCTTATTATTGTTTTTCCTTTATTACTGTTTTAGATATGTATCTACATAATCATATGTATTAATGAAGATTTTTGACACAAGTGCCATAAAAAGTATTTGTGACAAATGTGTTTTCAGTAACAATGCAATAAAATGGATTAAATTAAACCTGTTGTAATCCCTTAAAGGAAATAAATGCCTTACTGAACAAGCATCTTGAAACAAATTTAAGGAAGATTAGGTTATTAATTCCCCCTAAATCTTAATTAAAATTGATTATTTTAAATTGTTTTGAAAATCAGATGCATAACCATCATTTGTATAGCTGATACTCCCAATTTAGAGACAATAAATTATTTGTACTTAAACACTGGAGTCTTTGGCAGTCTTAATAGCTATAGACAATATAACAGATACGGAGAATGAAAAAAAATCACGTTTTCTCCTTTTTTTTAACAGAGTGTTTTCTTAAGGCAACTTTAGCTCATCCACTAAAAAAAGAATCACCTTTTCTGTGACTAGTAGAGTAAAATGAAGGTACTAATTTCCACATATATACATATATATAATTTGAGCTATTGGGAATTCATAGTCCCATCAGCTCCTTGTGTGTTAAAAATATTCTTCAGAAAAAGAAATTCTTTCTAAGGCTGTCTTGGCCTCACCCAGGATTTTACATAATCATTCTAATGTTTCGTGTAAAACCAACTGCATGCAAAGAAAATGGAGGCACTGGTGCTGCAGTCAGACCTGGAAATGCACTACAGTGATATCTGGGAGAAGTGAGACAAGATCCATTTGTTCTGCACCCCTCATTCCAGAGTGTAAGCCCCAACTCTAATGATGTACTTTAGAATAGTGAGCTTGCAAGAGTATATGTACTGATTCCTATTAAACGTATAAATGATTGCACATCACAGCACACAAATACTGTGTTCCTTTTAGAAGGAAGTCCACATAGTTTAGCAGTGGATTATTTCTCATGGTGAAACTGCAAGATCTAGAGAAAAATTTCAGCAGATCTCTTTAAAACGTATAAAACTGTTCCAAGGTTACTGAAATGGTTGTGTTGGGATGCTTTGCTAAAGTCTGATAATCTCACTTCTGCAACTCATGCCATATGATATTCTTTCTGTAAGAGTATTTAATGAAAAAATGTGCCAATATTCCTCCTCTAGTCAAGCAGTTTCAGTTTTCTAAGCAACAGCAGAAAACAACATATAGAGCATTACTCAGTCTTGCAAATCCCTCATGAGCAACAAGAGTTTGGCCAGGATTTGACTGGTTTCTGTCTCAGTGCCTAGACCAGCCTGTCATCTTCATTGCTCTCCCTGCTGAGGTGTGAGCAGCCAGGGATGCTGCTGAGAAAGAAACACAGCTCTGCTGTACACTCAGTTAGGCCAGCCCTTCTCTCAGGAGTGGGGCACAGCAAAGACCAGTGGCCCAGAGTGACTTCAGCTCCCCTTTGTGGTCCGTGAGCAAGGGAAAGAGTTCCATGTGCAACCCTTTTCCTCTTACTCAGTGGAGGGAGAGGGAGCCCAGTTTGAGCACCTGCAGCAGCCCCCTGCCCTTCTGAGTCTGGTGGGGAGGAGAGAAGCCCAGGACAACTCACTCGGCTCTCAAACTGTGTGAGCTGTGCACATGCACCGAACCAAGTCCTTCTCCAAGAAATGCTGCCACCTTAAAATTTAGGCATGGCCTACTCAGAGTCCCATTAACACCAAACAGGACACATACAAGCAATTTTTAAAGGTGTAACGACATCTTTTTCTCTTTCACCAGTCTAAAAAGAATAAAGCAACAACAATAACATAAATCCAAAATCTTCTCTTGCACAAAATACAAAAGCTTATGTTGTACTGCTGCTAAGAATCAGCTGACTTTACATCTTGCTATCTCTGAACTATCTTAGTATTATTTTCCATTTAAGTGTCTCTTTTTTAATGTGCTGCTGACAAGCCATTTTCTAGCTGCCTACACTTGTAGGACATATCAGTCCTTAGGTAACAGAGATCAGTTGCAAACATGAAGCTATGTTTACAGACAGAGTGACAACAACAGACATTCTTCTGTTGATGACTGTTGTCAAATGTAGTGATTAATATATTTGAATAGCTTTAAACAAAAGAAGCAAATGAAACATTTAGGTTTCGTTCATTTGGAACAATTACTATGTGGTATTCTGTTGCCTGTTCTGTTATCAGAAAGGTAAAATAACAGTAGTTGAGTTCAGCCTCCATTTTCCAATTTTCAGAGGAAGCATCATTTGAATATGGGAGCCACCATCCACAATTCAGGCTTGGGGCTGCTGTTCTTCTGGGCGAGGGATGTGGGGGGCCAGGCCAATGCAGTTGTTCTTGCCCTTTACTACAACTGATGTAGTGAATCACAATGGACTGGAAATAGAGTTCAATCCCTGCCCCTGCAAACACCTCATTCAGTTGGTCTGCCAGATGGCTGGACACAGCCATTTTGGAAACCAGAACTGGTCTTCAGGCTGTTAGTTGGCCACCACTGTCCTCCACTATTCCTTAAAATTTTGCAAAATATTTTTGGTTTTGCTGTTGTTTTGGTAAACCAAAATCAACATACAAGTGATAGCTATTGCTCTGAGTCATCACTTCAGCATGGCCAATATTATGACAACTTAGTGGACACACGAGAACTTCATATGCTCTTATATATTCTTATGCTCTGTTTTGTGCTGACCAAAGGAGCCCAGCCCAAGCCCTACTCCTCCTTTTCCATCATACTGCACATTTCCAAACTAAAGGCTGAAGCAAAGCCTCTGCTCATGCAGTGAAGGGCTGTAGCAAAAGCAGATAGAGCTTTGTGCTGGCAGCACAAAGAAAAAACCGTGATGGCTCCAGCTCTGGTTTGTGCTCCTTGCTCTGCCACCAATGTGAACTGCTCAGATCTGAGCTCAGCTCAGGTGAGGGACAAAACAACAACAATGACTACTACAACAACTACAACTACTACTACTACTACTGCTACTACTGCTGCTACTACTGCTACTACTACTAAAACCCCAACAGTTGTCTCTCCCTAATAATTCCCCCTACTCTTTCACTTAAAAGCCTTAATATGAGCATGTGATGGTACATAACCACATTGTTTATGGTTCAGGATCATTAAGATTCATGTGGCAGTGTTTATCTGAAATTAATACTAGATTTTGGTATTGATTCTCAACTTGGCTGTTGAGAGTTATGGAAATGTTGAACATTATCAGGATAATCTTCATTTCCTAAATCTGATTGTTATATATGAAGTCTACTCTCTTACTGAGCACTCCAAAGAAGTAAATGGGAATCATTGATTTCAAAGCAAGTTCAATTAACCTACTTGTCACCTAAGCAACTTCTCAGATTACACCCACTGATTTTAAACCCAAGATCTGCAGATTCCCATTTTCCCCATCTTTTTAATTAATAGGATTTTAGACTTATTTCTTAAAAATATATAATTTGGGGGTAACCCAAAGGGTTGGATACACTTTTCATTTTATATATAAATTAATACTTTAGGAAGAAAGGGCAAAAATAGCCTGTACATAAACTTGCTGAAATCAGTACACACATTTCTCAGAACTGATCTTATTTGTCTAAGCTTCTTTTTAATCCAGGACTGAACACTTGCACAGGAAGTGTGAGTCCTGCGTAAATGCTACATCCAGATATTATTCCAAAAGTCCATGATCAGCTGTCATTTTGACTTCCACAACTGATCTCAACCCCTGCCTTCTATTGTCATCTTGCAGAAGACAACACTTGGGTCATATTTCTTTGCCTGGATATGTTAGAGAGAACCAGAGTGCTACGAGCAACACCAGCTTCATTCTTATTTAGTGGCTTTAGTTTTGTCACTGTGTAAAGCAATATGATCATGGTTCTTTCTGTATGCTGGTGCAAGATTCAAAAAGACATCATTTACCCATCATATCCATCCATACTTAGAGCACCGCTGTAAGTATTCAGAATCCTAGAGGAAGGTTTCCATTTGCAGACCAAGCCTACCATGCCAATTTTATCCAGCTATTGCAAGCCCAATGAAAGTGCAATAATAAAAAGCCACAAGAGATATTTCCACTGAAAACATGAGGGGTTTTGGTTAAAATCTTTGAGTATTAGGAATCCACACTAGGCCATGCCCAGAAATCTTTTTATATGGTGATTTTCAAGATGCATGCATTATTGTGAGCACATGGTATGTAAATGCATTGGGCTGCTTAATAAGCATTCACTGACACACATCTGCAGCTTTGCTAATGTACCTTTTATTCCTATGTGGTTGTCAAGGAAACAGGTTATGGCCCAGTATTCTGTCTAAAATGTACTGAGCAAGTGTTCTATGATAATTTACTTAAAATAGGGACAACTTAGGTTTCGTAGCTCATTGCTTCTGTAAATGCAGGTAACCTGAATTTATCTAATTGCAGTGTTTCACTGATTAGTTTAAGCCACCAATGCCATTTTATTGTCTCTGAAAATCCACTACATTTTCTATGTCACACAACATTGCATATTAAAAGTAAATTTAATTACAGAAAACATTTTGAGATATTCTAGGAATTGAAGAGGGATTTTTGGCTTGCAGGGTTGTGATTTTTTGGGGTTTTTAAAAATTCATTCCTTACTGTGTATTCTGCCTGAATTACTTACTTCAATTTAGAGATACCACATTGAGAATGACTCTGATGCAACAAAGCATTTCCTACCAAAATTTGTGCAAATGGTGCCACTGAAATCAGTGGGATTTCTCCCTTTCTTATACTCTTTGGGACCAAGGACCACATTACAAATTAATGAATTAATCAGAATTTTACTCATTCTTTCATTCAATACAAGTATATCTTAAATCTAAAGCACAGATACCAGACATACCTATACTAACCAAGATTATTATTGGACATTCACAATAAGAAAAAAGGAAACTACTAATATTTGAAAAAGCTGTGCAAAGTGTGAACTGTTATTCTGAAATATCCTTTGTGATTATTTATCACAATACTATACCCGAATCTACAAACTGCTCTTTCCAGCTCATTAATCAAGAGGCTTTTAACTGTTCCTGATTAATGTAATGTATAAAGGTAGAGATTCTATGAATTATACCCAGCTTAACCAACACAACAGTGTCAGAAACAGGCACTGGCACTAAGTGTTCCTCTGCCTTTTCTGTGTGGCACAGGTTTTTAATGAACACTCGTGACTGGGATCCAGAGCTAACATTCTGGCATGCTCAGGAGGTTTGTGTGCCTACCAATATGTTTGGTTTGTACAGATCACTGGAGGCTGTAACAACCTGTTTCAAAAACTATTCTGTCTGATTTTGTTTGTCCGACCTCTATGGCATTAGAAATCCAGTAGGAACTGGAAAAATCCAGTAATATCGACATGAGAAAAGAGCAATGTGGTACCATAATGAGAACAAACCTTAAATTATTGCAATAAATTAGAAATTACAGAAAATATACTCAGGTGATGCAGTGGTAATGGTGTTAAATAATTTAGCTCTATTTCTATGTGAGATTACCCCATAAACTTACCCACCTAAAATCAGGTTGTTCTTCTGTTACAGTCTTTTAAAAGTGGTATAGACAGGTATTTTCAGCAAAACCATCTCAGTAATTTTGTGAACTGTGTGGCTACAGTGTATCAGCCTGCAAAGGGAAAAATCCAAATTTAATGACTGAATTATTAGCTGAGTACTAAATTCCACATACACTGTGTAATTCATCAAAATTTTCCCTGGGGTGCTGTAGGGCTCCAAATCTACATCAGGGAATTTTAGAACACACCAGCAATAAACCAGTAGCATTAACCCAACTTCCACTGCATTGTTTTATTATGGTTTAACCTGTGTAGTGCAGACTGGACATAATGATAGGTTCTAGACAGAAATGTAAGGATGTTTTCAAGTTTAAAGTAATTATTTTGAAAGACATTTTCTTTCTCCTCTTTCTCTTCCACCACTTTTCTTTTGATCTCTCTTGTCACAGATATCACCACAGTATCTGTGATAATGACATTTCTAGTCAGCTCTTGTTCTCTGGAATACGCATCCTGTATTTCTTTGCTTAAATGATTATTCATCACTGTCAAACATCCTAATTTTATTATTATGTATCAAACATCCTAAAAAGGTTTTCCTGTAACAGTATAAAAATTATGCAGAACCAGGTTTTGTTTCGAAGATACTGAAAAAAATGAAATTGTTCCACAGAGAAATTGCAAAATCATTCAAAAAAGGCCTTATGACTCAGCTAATAGGCATTCATACAGCAGCAAGTGTGGAGCAGCAATTAAGAATACATAGCTCCATCCTCCATTTGCAAATACATCATATGCTCTTAGCAATAACATTGCACAGGAAATACAAGATCCATTTGGCTTGAAAAGGTAAGAAGGTGAGCTATTTTTTGTTGTTGTTGGTTTAGCCTTGTACATTTTTAGTACATGTTAATTTGAATAAGAAATCTGTAGCTCATACCTGCTCTTAACAAAGGCCAGAATGAAAGAAAATTGCAATAAGTCATCATTATTACCTCAAATTCCAATAATAGCATATTCATAAATGACCAAAATATGATAAATGGGAAGCTTAAACATCATGTTTGGAGGATTCCAACAGTAAAAGATCTTACCAAAGCTAAAGATTTCCCAAATTTGGTAATATTGGAATTCAAATACAGTATTATCCATAATAAAGCCCTTTTAATACTTAGTAAAGTGATTTATGTGATAAAGCAAAACAGACACTAGATGCCTCAAAAGGGTTAATTGATACCTATTCATAACTACCAGAATCTGTTTAACAGTCTGACAAATATTATCTGAACACAGCTAGTTTCCCACTGAGAGACCTGCAGTTTCAAATCAAGATGAAGTTTAGAGGCAGAAGTAGCCTTAATTAGAAAGACCATTGAAAAACAAGTAGGACAGTGTCCAAGTGAATAATTTTTTGCTTTGATTTCATTTTTACTCATGCTTTGTTTAGATTCTCTGTTAAGCAGAAATGAAAATTGCATGGATAAAAGAACAAATTCCAATTATAAAAAGGGTACCAACAGTTAGACTTCTATGATAAAACTGAGCCCCTCATCCCAACCCACAACAAAATAAACCCAAAAACCCTAACAGGCCCCCTGACATTTGCAGGCTGTGCTGGAGATGGGAAAAACTGCACCTGTTCCTCCATGCCCTGGTTAGCCCCCTCAGCCAAAGAATAAAAGGGATGAAGTTTACAGAAGATTTTTTTATGGCACCTCTGGCTACAACATTCCGACACTACATTAGCTGGATGTAGGTGCCACTGAAATACATACAGCAACCCACGTGTAACAGTCAAACTGGAAACAGCTTGCTAATTACTGGACTCCTTCTAAATAAAGAAATCAGTTTCTTTTGCTAGAAGAAATTACCATTCGCAGGCTGCCAATGAGTTTTTCCAGACTCATGAAAGCACTTGAGTTCAGTCATATTCATTACAAGAGGACTTGCACCCCTTAACAAAGAGCAAATCTGCAAATGGATTTAAAACAACCATAGAGAAATGTGCTTGTGTAATGGAGCCACTTTTTAAAAATGCTTTGAGTGGGCATAAACACAAAGATATAACAAAACCAGTTTATTGCTAAGTGCCCCATCTTTTCTAAAGATAAGTATCAGAGGCAATAAATAGATTCGACATAGCATTTGCTCGGCATTTCCTTTAAAAATAACCACACAAGAAATAAACAAAGAAATGTACTTTCTTACTACATTTAATGGTGCCCTCCATATTAACATTTAGACAGGAAAATAATCAGCATAAGCAAGCTACTGGAGAGAAATCAAATTACAAAAAATGCAGGCTTTAATACGTCACTTGAGATACACTGTCTGTTACATTTTCAGTTCTGCTTCTTTAGGTGAAACAGGAATACTGGAGTGCATTAAATTTTTCTTATAATTATGAATCAAATGTTTTTATTGTCATCATTAAGGATTTGCCTATTATGACATATGACAAGTCATATTCCTGAACAGTTATACTCTACTCATTTGGAATGCAATGAACTGGTATATTTAGAAGTAAATGAGAATTAGTTTAATATTACTCATACTGTCAAGGCTATTATTGATGATTGGCTGTGCTCCTAAATACCTCCTCTGCCTTCACTTTTAGTGCTGAGTCTTTTTCCACACAAAATATACTCAGTCATTTTAAAGTCAAGGACATGAAAGGAAAATGGCTTCCCTGCTGCAAGTCTCATTGCAGTAGTGAGAATTTCTCAAGTCACGTACAAAGGGCATGGACAGGAGATACACTACATTACAAGCTCAGTGGAAACATTCAGTAACATCTGATCTGCATAGGCAGTTACCTGTGGTATACATAATATCTAACTTTACTGGCACTGTAAAGCATATTAGCTAAAAATAGAAATAAAGAATAATAATACTTAAACTTTGCAGAATCTATAAGGTCTGAAAATTACCGCAGACCACAAGTGAGCTTATTCTCTGAAGGCTTGTTTAAGGTCTGAAAGGAGCTCTTTTGCACTTTGTGCTTAAACACAGTTCTTTACCTGAACTTCAGAATGGATCCACTATTTAGAGAAATGTTTATTAGCATTACTGTGGCTGAATTCAGCAAAGTTTAAAGAAGATTTAAACCTTCTGATTCTCTACATTTGTCAGCTGCTAAATGTTTCAGTGATATTTTTATACTTGTGATGATAATAAAACTATTACACACAGTACAAACCTTGACCTACATGCAAGACTTGACTAAATAAAAAAGAAAACAGGGTACGTTTCTGGGAACAACCAATGCAAACTAGAAATAAAACAGGTTTTTGTGTGTACAGCTTTATAAACATGGCATCGTTTAAGAACTGATAGCCACATGGAAACACAAAGTGAGATCACATTCTGAGTTCGAACTAAGAGGAAACTACTGCGACATTTCCATTTGCATTGTGATATTGCTATTAAAGAGAATAACATCTTTCTACATCTCTACCATTGAACCTTTTTAAAGGATTTGGTTGCCAAGGAAACTGGTTCTGGCCCAGTATTAATCTGAAAGAAAGATATTATAAAAGTTGCTGTAACTAATACAGTACTCATAATTATTGTTATTCTTTATATTTAAATTCAGGTTTTTGTACTTAAAGCTGTTAAGTTTTTTTTGTGTGTGTGTGTGAATAAAACACATTTCAGTGAACTGATACTCAGTTTAAGCTGATAGGGCCATTTATATCAATCTCTCTCTTTTAAGTTCTCCTACCTTTAAATAACAAGAAATACTGCAGTTTTATGTTTGTAGCCGATACTGAATATATAAGCATTAAAGCATATTATTCTTTATTTAATATTTCGCACAAAACACAAAACCGCTTACGACAAAATTTAAATATTTTTCTTTTTTCTAATCTCCCTCAATTTTTATTTCTGCCTTTTAGCTGCAAGTTTAGTAATGCTTAAAGTCAGCTTTAAAATGTAATGGAATCAATAGGGTTTTCAAAAATTCTTTTGTTGCATAAGCGTTGCCACGCCCTTAGTACATATGATTATTTTAACAGACATGACTGCTCCACTTTCACAATAGATTAAAAAAAAAAGGTAAGAATAATTGTCATGCCAGTATGTGAAGCCAAAAATTTAATATAAGTTGTTTTCATTAACAGTTTAGTACATTTTAAAACTGAAAGCTAGATCCCAAAGCACATTTCATGTTCTTGCAACACTGACCAAGGAAACAGTAAAACATGCAAATCTCAACCTACCTGCATGTACCACTTAGAGCAGTGTTAACATGGCAATGCACCCAGCCATTTTTATGTAAAGTGATGGAGATGAGTTCTGTTCTTGGTCTTCTTGATGATTTTTTAGACGCAGTTGTCAAAATTCAGATGGGAAGCAGCTTGAATAGACCGTGAGCAGGAGAACTGAGTTTATCAACAGGGAAAGCAGGAGTGGGGAAAAAAAAGTCCTCATCCAAGGTTTTCCGAAACTGCAAAACAAGGTTGGCTTTTTTTTTTTTTCCTCCTCCTTAGAGGCTTCAAAGCTTGAAGCTGACCACTGCAAAGGCCACTTGTCACATTTACTGAAAATCAACCTATTGATATCACAGCTGAAAATACAAACTCGACAACCAAAGCCCATTGCACAACATGGACTGCGTAAGAGTTAAAAATAGATTCGACGTGCCTCCTACCTGCATAATAAATATGTAAGTTTCAAGTGCTTTAATTCGATATTCACATTAATTAACAATACAATATACATTATTTAAACTACAGTAAATGCAAGAAGAAAAAGGGTGACACCATCTGGAAGCACAGTTTGCTTTTTTTTTTCTCCTTTCCGAGGGCTAATAATGTAGTTTGAATGTGATGACAAGCTAACAGCTCACCACATTGCAAATGAAAAAAGAATTTTTAAGGTGATGCTCAAATATCTAAGCCTGTAATGAAGCACAAACCAGTTTTCACTACTGCTTGACATGGCACACAGACCATTTACATACTCACATTTGAGATACTAGGCACAGTATAATGAATTCAATACACAGCATGCACACAGCACAAGCAACGTTAATCCTGCCTGCCATTTTAGGCTTGCAGGAGTAAGATACATACTGCAGCACAGCTCTGGTAAGGGAGGAGGCAGGGGACAGCTCACCTTAAATGCAGTATCTGATTAATGTTGTAAGTGACATTGCGTATCAGCTACAGAGTCTTGGTTCAACTGGGTGGGAGGGAACAAAGAAAATTGTCATCAACTGGTGATGCAAGATGAGCTCCAGTCACTAACACTGTTAGCAAACTCCAAATTCTACAATGATACAATAGTAGGCATTTCAAACTCTTATCAAAATCTCCTTGTGCAATGGCTGAGTCGCCTGCCGAGGAAAACAAAACAGTCTTCTTGCTTATTGGAGAAATGCTGCATCCACTACAGCAACATCCTCTCGATGCAGAAAGATTTCATGTCGCACATATTAAATCCTGGATGCATTTGCTGTGCTTTCTTAATTTTTAAGTTTCAGTATTCAAAAATAAAATTAAAAGCCAATGATAGCAAAAATAATATAGCTAAAGATCTAATGTTCAGACATTAGAAATAAAACATTTCTTTTTCTCTCCTTTCTGTTTTCTCTCTTTTACAGTCCATCAAAATCCTGAGCAGTATTGACAAACCACACGAGCACCGGGTCTGACTGCATGATCAGCTGTCTGTGTCTACGCTACACCCTGTTAACCACAAGCAGTGTTAGAGCTAAATATATCTGCAATGCAGAAACAGTAGGTGCTATGTGGTATACAATTCAGATTAGTTTTAAGATATTTTTCTATCCTCAGATATAACAAACAAAACAAAATTTGCTGCAGATCTCTGTCAAGCATGGTATCTGTCAGACTTACAGAATATAAAAGCTATCCTAAGTACACTGACCTAGATAACACTAAGAAGACTTAAGCAGCGTGCAAGCATACTCACTGTCAAAGCAAGGAAAACGAAACAATGATTGTCTAATCAAACTGAAAGCAACAACTCACTACCACAGTATAAATTCCAAAATGCTACGTACTGTATATGCACATCTCATGTTATTGGAAGACGCAAAGCTCCTTTGTTTTTTTTTTCTCGGCGGCTTTTCTTAGCTACGGTTGCACAATGACATTCTGACATCATGGAGGTCAATGCAGATACTAAAGTGCTGTCGTCTTTAAGGAAGAAAAAATTGAAATATAAAACCATAGCTGCAATAATAATAATATTATAATAATGATAATTTAAAATTTCACATCGCCTACTTAATGTCTTTCTATTACTCTCTGAGATTAATAGCATGCACGTTGTTCAGCCGCATACGTTAAATTGGTATCACCCTCTGCAAAGCCTGCAAGAGTAATTGTGGGAATTAGATTTTTGTAAATGTCAAAAAAGGATTATCATCTGGAAAACTTAAAAATACAATAAAATATTTTGCATGTATAATGAAAAATATGCAAAGAGAAAAGCATCAAAAACTGCCAATCTGTATTTTTTTCAAATGCCTGATAAGCAAAACTGGTGCTATTTTCATTGTCCCCTGTCTCCAAAGGAAGAATGAGAGAACCATGCTGCAGTTTACTGTAACCTGAGTTACCTTCCCAGAAGGCTAAACCACTGGTGAGGTAAAGCAAACCTTTTTAGAGAGCAAAATCTCCCCCCACTATGTTGGTGACTTCTCTCAGCACTGTATCTCTCTACCTGCATATACCGCAAGATGATACCCAGCACAAGAGCAGAAATGTGAAGATTAACGTGTTAGTTTTAAAAATATTCCACTGAAAGATTTAAGTAACCATTCTTTACCATACAAATAAGTAAATCTAGATGGTTTCTGACCAACTGCAGAAATAAACAGCTCCTTGTGAGGCCAGATTTGTCCAGATTTGTCCGCTAGCTTTCATTTGACCTGCCAATATGGCTGAGGAAGAAAGCAGCCAAATTTTCAAACACATATTCTTTCCCTAGGAAATGGTGTAATTGATGATTTTTTTTTTCTCCAAAGGAACACTGTTTTTTTAAAAGTGAAGACTAATACCAAGTATTGTATTAAATAAGAAAATGTTGTACACCAAAAATTAAGCTGCTCTACGTATGTAGTCACTTCTTTTCAAAAAATCGACAATCTGATTTCCCNTCCCCCCCCCCCCCTTCTTCTTTCTTTTTTAATGATTAAATAGGTATCTGTTTAATTTGGAGGTTTTTCTTTGGGAAGTTATTTGGTATTTTGTTCTCTTTCATTTTAAATGCTGGGAATGAGATGTTCCTAGCAGTCAGTGCTTTAAACTATTCAGAATCCCCTTCCATAAATAGCACATCTGTCACAGAAAGGGAATCCAGCCAACAGAAAGGCAGATCAGACCAGCAAAAACAACTGCTATTCCAATGCATGATTACGAAATAAGTTTGGATTTTAGCAAGCCTTTATTTAGATTTTTTGTTTGTTTTGAGCTTTTTAAAGTATGAGCTGTCTGATTATATAGATGCCACCATATATCAAATTTAAGAATGTTAAATATGTATTAATTTTGAGATTTTTTAAATGTTCATCTCTAGGTTGATGTATATTATCATGTTAATTTGAAACCATGGCAAAGTTCCTATAGATTCCAAGAACTGAAGATTTGGGCCATATGGAGCAGTTTGTTAAAGTATGATATTATTATTTCAGAAGCAAGTGTTAATTTTGTTTGAAGACAATGATTTCCAGCAAAACCCCATTTTCAGTGGAATCTTACAATAAATATATCTGTTCCTGCATTCTTGAAGACAGCATTCTCATTCACCCACAGAAGTAGTGCTCTAGGACAGACACAACAAGGTGATTTGGGTTGTGTGATTTAGGAAGCATTAAAAACCTTCTGGAAGTGAACACAGCAGAGGAATAAACATCTCACAGTAAACAGGGAAGTGAGCTTGTCCAAATCTTTATGCATACCTCTTGCTTCAATGGGCCATTTTCAGTGCTTAGTAATAGTTTTGCAGGCTTAGATTTGCAATGATTTTGCTTCAGACTCAACCTCATTTCAGCTCAGAAATCAGTTTCTAAGTCATTCTACAGTTGCACAATATATGCCATACTAAATAAATAAATTTTTAAAATTGCACTTGGATGTTGCACAAAGTAAGTCCAATTTTTCAAGGCTGACATATATTAATACTGTATGTTATTTCTAAGTCAGCAACTTGGATTTAAGTCTAACATGATTTGTGCCAAAACTGTTACAGTCCCAAGGCACTCTCACTTGATTCCTTACTTCAAAATTCCCTGCCTCTGCTGGGTCAGGACTCTCTCTATCCATGCTATAAGCTTGTGTTGTTTCTGTATTCAATCAGCTTAAAGTGAGTCTATTTCAAGTATCCACACTGGATCTCACAGACTATTTATGCTGCAGCCTTTCCCACTTTCAAGCATCCTACTTGTAAACATGCTTCCTCTTCCTTTATTTATCACCACTTGAGTGCAACAACATCTTATCTCTCCTCACACAGTATAGCTTATCAAAACTGGTGGGGAATGAAGAGTTCCAACATCACTTTATATTGAGCATCCTCCTAGTGGTATATGGTTTTTTAGAGGAAATGTCCTAATCCTCCACATCGATCATTTGGCAAAAGGAGGTAGAGTGTGGAAAGACTCACTTGAAGCCCCTAAACTGATTTTTGTCTCAAAGGGACAGAATCAGCTCCAACCCTAAAGAAACTGCAGTCAACTGTTTGGTGATACCATCCCTGCAAAGCAATGAAGCACAGCTGGGAATCCAGGGTGGGTGTTTCTAAAAGGGCATTCCAGAACTGGTTACAGCCTTTCAGCAAACCTGCTCTTGAATGACTCCTTCAGCCTCTGAATTTAGCTGCATTAATTACATTTGTCTCTTCATTCCACTAGTGCCATTGCATAAAACACATTATTGATGAGCACTCAGTTTGAAATGAAGAGTTATTTTGGAAAACAAAAAACCCACATCCTTTATCATGAACTAAAATTCTCTGACCTAACACACTCAGGAAAGCATCCAAATACCCAGACACTGGGCCTAGTAATTAACCTGCCCTCAAATGCCTTCCATCCAAACTCCTACAGCTACATCCTACATGCAGAAGCTGCCTTCTTCAGTGCTGAAACCCCCACTAGATGTTGTTGGGATGTAGAAAACAAGGCAGGGGGAGGGCAAAAAAAGGACTGATGGTAGAACCTCCAGAGTTTGCCTTGCCAGAGCTAAAGTAAAGCACATTTATGCCTGATCCAGCCAACATGCCCTGGACTTCCTTCTGTGTTCACATCTATCTTAAATTGCCCCAAGGATACAGACTAACTCAGTTGAGTGCTGACATTTTCCCCAGACTTTCCCACAACTCCTTCTGTGTCTCTGTATGGCTAAAAGGTCTTCCATTATTTGCTGGGACAGAAAACAGTTGTTCTTTGTTATTCCTATGAACGATTTACACACCTTCATTTTTAAATGTCACACTCCTATAAATAGGCCATCAAAAATAATACCTGAGTGATCTAAGAAGCAAGTTTAGACTCCTGCCTTTCCTATTAGATGGGGATTTTTCCAGCTGAATTAAAGGTTGACTCCTTTTATAAAAGGCAAGTACCGAGAATTTAGAAAAATAGCAAGTATCTGAATATTATGAAATGCATCCAGATACTCCATTGCATCAATGTGTTAGGAATATGCATTAGGAAAAAGCATAGGGTTTCCTACACTGAAGGATCACAGACAAGTCATGTATTAAGATACAGCGAGGTGCTTGGGGATTTTTTTTTTTTTT
>VWZU01015904.1:2422919-2441401 GCA_013397095.1 Sterrhoptilus dennistouni | reverse complement strand
TTTTTTTTTTTTTTTTTGTGAAATGCTTCTAACAGCCACTTATAGTGTAGTACTCTATAAACTATAAAATCTTTAAGGATAGAACACCTGAGATTCACTGTAAACAAATGGCAAAAAGAATGTCTTAAAAAACTGTAGAACCATCCATGGAATCTCAAGAAAATGATACCTTTACAGATATTTGCACTCACCTTTACAGGTTGTATTTCTGTATAACATGGCACTCAAAGTAATTACCAATAACAAGTGGCTTTATCTTGGTTTTTTCTCTGTATAGTGCTTTAATTACTGATGAGCATGGTCCTTCCTTCTAATTCTACCTCCTAAGGTCCTACTTGCTTTCTAAACTGCTGCCAGACACTATGACAAAGGTTTCAGATTTCTGTCTCTTATCACTCCTGGCTTATTCACATGAGTAGTGTAGGTATGTAGGTATTGTATTTTTATCAAATTTACTATGTCCTTACCAATTTTATTTTTCTCTGTACAAAACAGCACAACTTGCTTGTGTTGATCAGCTCATCCATGTTCACATCACCTGTTTCTTCCAGTTTCATGGGGCAAACTTTTAGAGAGTAACAGACTCAAAGATTTGATATGGAAAGAGGCTTCTCTGAGTCACATAAAATCCTGCAGAGAGATTACAGTCATTTTATCTGAATCATCCTTGGTAATTCTAGACAGCAGACAAGAAGGGCAATAAAAATTAGGTTGGAAAGAAATAGGCTGGAAAAAAAGGAAGTTTCTTAAAGTAGTCAACATAAAATCTATTCAGCCATTTTACATTTTCAAATAATCAAAAAAGTTTCTTTTAAAAACACACGATTAAAGATACTTCTGGAACATAAGACTTTTACAAAAACAGTCTGTGAAAATTATCTCAAGTATTGCTTGGGTTTTCTTTTTTTTTCCCCATAAACCTTTAGTAGGGGCTGTCCAGCTATTTTGAAGAACAATCAAGATGAGAATAACAGACATTTCTCATTATTAAAAATAGTAATAAATCACTTGTGAATAATGCAAGTACTGGAACAAGCACGGGTATGAAGCTAACATATGTCAGCACAAGAGAAAACACTTGAAGTCCCACAAAAGCTGTTTAGAATTTGATAAAATAAAACGTCACATAACAGGACAGAGTAATCTCACTGCTTAAAACCCATGTGTAGAGATGACTGCCTCATAGCTCCAGATAATCTTACAATGTAGAACCAATGCAACCAATAAATCCATTTCAGGCTCACGTGGTCAATCTTAGCTGTCCAATAAGCTGTTAGATGTGGGCTGCTCTTTGAGGCCAGTAGATCTCAAACTGCTGCTCACAATTAGTTCAGTTGTGAAGCTTCTTACTTCATTTCTTCCTCTGCTCCTCACAAATGAGAGGAGAGTTCTAAGCCTTTGTCTTCCAGCTGTTAACCTGGTATGTGTAACCAAGAACCCCAGATCATTTCTTCCAACAGAGTACAGAGTGAGATTTGTCTACTCCCACTCTCATCCACTGCCATCATTTCCACAGCTATGACTATTTATTGTCCTGACCAGACAGGTACCTCGTTTTAAAATAAGTTGTTCTACAAATCACAGCTCCGCAGTCTGAACTAGTTCAGCCAGAACTGAGGTCAGTGTAAATGAGGGCCTGTTTAAAAAGCTTTCAGTCCCAGATCACTTACAAAATTACATCATTTCTCTCTGCACAAACTCCACAGCTCTGCCATTTGCAGAACTGAAACTGTTCTGATGGTTTGAATGACTCGGGAAGATAAATGGACACACTAACAGAAAGCTGTATCCCATTAAGTCCTTAGGAGATTCAATGAAATTTTAGGAGCTGGTGAGCAATGGTAGTGCTTTGTTAGAGTGCCGAAGTACAAAAGGCTCTATTAACAATAATAATACACTTTTACAGCATGTTTTATCCAACAATCTCAGAGATCATTACAAACATTAATTGAGCCTAACTACAGCCTATGATGAATTAGCATTATTATGCTAATTTTATGGACGGAAAGAGAAAAAGACAGAGAGGTTAAGTGATTCACTCAGGAATAGAACCCAGCACCACGTGCACAAGGGAGTTATCCCAACCAACAATTGTTGACAGATTAATCCAAATGGGATGTCAGATACAAATATTATAAAACACTCCCAAAACCATGATGTACTTGCTCTGAGGAAGTGCTCACCAGCAAGGAAGTAGTGTTGCTGTGAATGTGCAGCAGGTAATTATTTGTTTACTTTGAAACTCTCACTGGACCTTTGCAAGATGATTCATAAGCACCAGGAATTTCTTACTGGTTATGTTGGTTTACTCAGGTACATATCTAAAAGTAGAAGAATATTTTAAATAATGGCCATGAGGCCTGAAGCAGTAATCTGTGTTATTCGTATCAATTAAGACTTCAAAGAAGAGGACAGCATGACTGTATCCACTTCCTTTAAAACATCATGCTGGATATAGAAAGGGAGACAAAACAGTTAAAATAATAAAATGTCTCTGCAAGTACCATTCCAGTTTCCTTCAATATTTTCAGCTGTTGGGAAAAACAAAACAACAAAAACCAGACATTTAAAAACTGTTTTGGCTTCCTTTTCTTATTGAATGTCCTGGAAAACACTTAATCTGGCACTCATTAATCGTAGTGTGATTTAATGTAGCTCACAATAAGAGGTACGACAGAGTTGCATCTTTACCAATCATCCAGAACTCTATTTCAGACAAAAATAATCCTTAGCCTTTCTTCTGCCCTTTGTACCATTAATCATTTGCTACTTAACACTGATAGTTTGTTTCATGTGTCTGCTTGGTTTACTACTTTTTAGACTGCCTTTTCAATGATTCCTAATGTCCATTATATTTGATACATTTTGAAACATTATCAGTTTCTAGATATCACAATCTTTATGCAAATGTGTCTTGTTAGTCCCCAAAAAATTATTTTAATTAAGTCCTTAACAGACTTGTCATTGTTAATAGCAATGCAGAAAGAAAGCAAATGTTCTCTTATGAATATCCAACAGGGAGTAACTAGTAATTAATGAAAGGTATTTTCCTCTACAACATTCTGAAGAAATTTTTGGTGATTACCATTTTCTCTTTTCATTAATCTTCTTAAAGGTTTCTTACCTGCTTATGCTGAATATGCATTTTATTTGCTGGGCAGTTCTGGCTCTATCAGTTCATATGAAAACTTCCCCTTCTTCCTCATTTCATAAAAATTAAATTAGTGTAACATAGGAGCTGAACACTACAGACATAAGCAAATCAACTGCAGCAGAAGCTTAGTCTCCATTTCCAGCTAACCACAATCTTCCCAGCCAGCAGTATGGTCAATGGTGGGAGCTTTATCCTGGAGATTTCACTTAATGCCTTGAGGATTCCATAAATTAACATCTTTTGAACACTGCTGGTTCAGATATACCAGTCATGACATTACTTCCATGCTGATTCTGACAAAAGATGAATTTGGAAAGAACAATCAAAATGCTGAGCAGTAGAAGAGCCCAAAACAGCCAATCAGGACTAAAGGGGCTCGACCTCACGCAATTAAAGAGACAGAGTCAGGCACAGAACACTTCTGTTTTGACCCTCTCCTTGTTCAATATGAACTGAAAGTAAACCCTGAGCCCAGGACCTTTGGGTCTAGATGAATATTTTTGTTGCTTTGTTTACTTATATAAGAAAGGTCTAAACAACCAGAGCTCCATCTACATTTCCAGCTGCAGGATGTAATTGCAGTTGCAGCAGCACCTTAGTACCTGAGGTAGTTTGGGTAGTGACAGAAAGGAAGATACACATTTGCTCACTTCAGCCTAGGCCAATCATACAAATTCCTGGGATCCCAGACCTGGTGGAATCCCTAATCTTGGTGGTCTTCCAGGTTTCCACAGACACTCGAGGCTGAAGCTGTGTCAGAAGCTTGAGGCTGAAGCTGCGTCAGCCACTCTTCTCAACATGAGATGTTTGTTCTTGATTCAAGTAAAGGGTTAAATACATTCTTTCCACAACCAACTGTTTTGGCATCACTTTTGTTTGTCCTGGTTCACTGCCTTGCTGTGCAAACACTTGTGCTGGAAACACCTGTGCTTGTGCACAGGAAAAAGGGGTGGAAACAAATACCTGTGCCTGGGGAAGTGGTGTGACTGCCTCTTTTGGGAAGCAGCTCCTGGAAGAACTGACACCACCTTCATTGTGCCTGCCACCTCTTAACACAGCCTTGGAATTCATTTAAACTGGTAGGGCTGGGCAGAGACCACACTGCTCCCAGTGCCTGCCCCTTGTCAAGGCTGGCTGCTCCCTAGGGACAGGGAGGTAGATGGCAGCAAGCACAGCAGGTGGCTCAACAGACACCCTCCTCCTGTCCTGAAGTAAGGGAGCAGGGCAGGCTAGGGTGGTAGCCAGGGTCAAACCAGGTCATTAAGCAAATTCATGACTATGAGGCAGGTCCAAGGTCAGCCTGGGAAGGCCACAGGTCTGAGGCCAGAACATGCCCAGATCAACAGGACCTACATATACAGGCACAGGCAGAAATATATGGCTGTGGTATAAATAGGTATTGAATGTAAACAGAGTCTCTGGGCCCATGGGTAGGGCTGTGGAGGAGGCCAATAAAAGCTTATTAGTGTCATCAGAGTCCCAACAGTTCTACTCATTCCTCTTCCTTGTGTCCTGTTCCTCCCACCCTCCTCATTCTAGCTTTGTGCTTGTGAAGCTGCATGTGGAGTCAGACCAGCTCAGGAGGAACCCCACAGTGCTATGTGAATACCAGAACTGCTGCTGTGGAGGTGGCTGAACACGTGGTTCAGGGCTGAGAATCAATAGATGGTGGTACATGTGGCAGTGTGGGCTAAGTGGGGTCTCTGCCACTTGTGAAACTACACTCAGGGTCTTCTGGAATAGTACAGATATGAATTTTCAGATTGCAATTACCTCCTAATATAAGAGCAAGTGCTTTGCAAGTGTCACTGCTCACAAATATCACTATAGAATTATTTTAAAAATTTATATAGCTCTACTAGGTGATCTATATGCAGCTGGACTAGATGGTTGTTGTGGGTCCTTCCCAACTGAAATATTCTATCTTATAGCTGTGGATATATTTGCCTCCAAGTACTAGAAGACAGCCACTGTGTCTAAGAGCATAGTTCAGGCTAGGAACATTAAAATAAAGGAGAACCAGTCAGAAGGAAGAAGAAAGGGAAAAGGAAACAATGTCCTTTTTTTTTTTTTTTAAATCAGAGCTTGTTTTTTTCTTTCCACACTCTGTGTAATAACCCAGCAATGGAATGCAAATTAACATTCATGGTTTTTTAAACAATAGCCTTTGTGTTGTGAACCACACTGACAAAACAGAACAATACAAAAAAAAAAAAAACCACGATCAAAAAATCTTTTTTCCAGAAATGTGCAAACCAGTTTTGTTGGAAACGTCTAACTGTGAGGGTATTTGTTTTGGAAAGTAATAATATAAGTACAACTTCTCTTTATTCAGTGGAGAATGTATTTCATTTTTTTCTCAAGCTGAATTTCAAACTGTTACATCACTGCAAATTCCATGAAGTCAGTATGGTCCTGGGCTCTAGGTCTAGGCAGCCAGACTGAGCAGATACAAGCAAGGGCATAACTCAATTTCCAGGATTTTTGTTATCAATGAAAAATGCACTGAAAAGCACAGTGCTTCACTGTGCTTGGAAATACAGAAAACAGGATGTATCACCTAAGCCTATCACCTTTTAAGTTGAAGACACTGAGAGAACATTCATGATACTTCATACCAGCTTTACTTCTGAGTAGGAACACTAAAAGGTAAAAATACATGTAAAAGCATGCTTTCTCCTGAAAAAAATCTAAAATTTGGAACACTAATCACATGATTGCAGTTACTGCTGGCAGATGTCAGCTCCTGTGGAAAAGAATTTATCTGCTGCCCTATTAAACTGCTGTGTAATCTCTATTTAGGCCCAATCACTGTTTTCAACCCACATGTGTAAAATATCCCAACCTATCTTTACATGTGGGCAGAACCACATTGTCTGATAGACCGTCCTGGAAAGTGTTGAAAAGCTTTGCAGGACTGTAGAACATCTATCATGAAGGTGTCACAAATGAGTAGTCCATTGGTACCTTGGCAGTGTTTGGCAGAGGTATTCCAAGTATGGCAAACTTGAGAGTTCACCTGCCCCAAATGTGTCCCACTCCAGGAGAGGGGCTCGGCATGGCCTGCTGTGGTCCAGGACAGCTCAAAGGGTCTCACTTAGGACCACTGTTTATAGGGTTGCAGGAGTTGGCTTTAGTCATAGTAATTTTCCATCCTGGCCACAATTAGGGTCAGTGACTTTCTTTGAAAGTTTGATAATAAAAATGTTTTTCCACTCAAGTTGTTATTCAAGCCCAAAAAGTAATTTTTCAAGGCTATTCTTTGAAAAAGAGGAGCTGAGAGAATTTCTGATAAGCTCAAGAGGAGCTTTGTCTAGGTGCTGTTCATCAAGGACGAGGCGTGTCTGGTGTTCCTGAGATGATAGTGCAGCCCAAGGAGTGGAGGAGGATGCACCAGCAGAGAAGGCAACCTTGAAGATACACTCCAAGGTGTCTACATTCTCTCAAATGATCACCACCAGCAGCTGTCAGCACTCTGAAATCCAGTGTATAAATCATCAGAAGATATCTTCTCCATTAACAGTGGAGAATATATGAATTAACGAGCACTACCAATCATAATCCACTAAAGAGAGAAGGACCACCACAAGGACAATTGGTTTCTGTGTGTCTTTTCTACATAGCATGCAGTTCTCAGCTGTTTTTAGCTTGTGGTTACTCACTGTGGGTGAGCAGGTTGGCTGCTGCTGCTCTTTGAGGTCCTCTGCCATTGTAAAATGGACCAATATCCAATTTACAAATGTAGAGGAAGAGCAGGGACAAAATAGTGTATTTTGCATTATGCATTTAAAACATAAAAACACAACAAAGCAAAAGTAACTTAAGAGAGCTTTTTAGAGCTCTCATAAGGGATAAGGAGAAAGTCAGAAATTAACTACATCCCTCATTAGCTTTTGCCTACTTGACAAAAGTATTCTATTCTACTGTATTCTACAGGCATTACCTCTTACTTTTATAAGGACGAGCTCTATTGGAGAAAAGGATTTCATGATTCTGGAATGTTTAGTGTCTTGTTAAATATAACATGCTGAACATGTTTGTTTGAGAAGGTCTGTGGTTACCTTAGCTTGTGGTCTACAATCACCTTACTATTATTAAACTGCATAAAATCCGGTATGATCTAAAGGTTTATCGACTGGGATTTAATTTAACTGCAAACTCTGCCTTTAAAATATACCAAAATTACTATTGTTATCACAGCCACCATAAATCTGCATTAGTGACTGAACTTAAGACCGTCTGCTCCTGGGGCTGTAAGCCCAAAGAAGCCATAGAAAGGAAAATCTGCAAACTGGTTCCTGATATCCAGGACCTAGGGCTTTTTGCCAGGACAACAAGTGCTTGTGAACAAGACACTCAGAAGAGAGACCCCATCGATCACTCAACTTGTTACCAAAGTTCTGCAGAGACGACTGTTTCCACCACTATTCAGGTTTCAGTTTGCGGTTATTCTAAATCTGGTCCTGTATTTGCAATGCAGTTAAATGATACTCAGAACACACCACGTTACTCCAGCCTTCATGCACACAGCACTTTTTTCCACCTGTTAGCTTAGACTTCCCCCACCTCCCTGTAGCAGGCCTTTTCTAGTCTCTCCTGCTCTGATTCCACACTGGGAATAACAGGGTAAAATAAGAAAAGCAGCACGATTTCAAATTACTTATGGTGAAAAAAAAATTTAATAATTAAAAGTTGGTTTATTTTCCAGAATTGGCTGGAAAAAAAATTTAGGTACCATTGTTAATATGGAGCTACAGTATTACATAGCTTGTTTTCATATTTTTACACAGCAATTCAGTGATGTTGAAACGTGTGCATTTCTGGAAGACCTGTTCAGGAGTCGCGAACGTACAGATCAGACATCCTGTGTTATTTTTGACATCCTGTGACGTTTCGTTCAGTGAGCTCTGGGTTTAAAGAAGCGCTGGAGCGAGGCGGCCCCGGGGCGGGCGGAAAGGCCCGGCCGAGCAGCCCTGCCCCGGCCCCGCGGGGGCTGCACAGGGCGGCTCCGGGCCCGGCACACACCGCTCGGCCGGGCTGTTTCCAAAGCCATTGCCTGCAGACCGTTCTCTCTGCTATACTGCAAAGCAGGAAACTTTTTTCCCCCGTCATATCTAAAATGCAGGGCTCATTACAAAGTGGAACTTATTATCACCTGGCTTTAGTTTTCAATCTCTGTGCAAACTGTGCTGTACTTATGACAACAGTAATAAGCTAAAATAAAGGCCAAGCTGAAAACAGCTTATCTGCTGCCTGACCACAGAAGACATTGGCAAGTGGTTGTGCTCATATTTCCCTTTTTTTTTTTTTTTAAAAAAAAACAAACTTCAGGTTACAAGGAGGGATCTCATTGGCTCATCTAAACTCGCTGCTAAATAAGCAGTTTTTTACTCCTTTTTCATCTGCTTGTCAGATATGCAAAAGTAAGACCACGTACAAAAGGCCACTGCTTTCAAATTTAAATGTCACAAGTTGCACACGTCAATATGTAGTGAATGGTACGGTAATGCAGCAATTACTGAAATGTTACCCTGAAACACAATGTAAAGTTTTCCTCATCACAGCATTATGGGATAGGATTTGGGGATCCTATTAGTAGAAAGCATATTAACATTTATTTAAAAATAATTTTTAGCTTCAGAGATCTATATCAAAGCTAAAAGCAAACATACCCTGTAAAGTTAAACATTAAAAGGCAAGTGAACACCAGATTTGCTTTCCTTTAGTTTTATAATCATTTAAAAGCTGACAATTCATTTTCTGGTGTATGTACTTATGAATGTACGTACTGGAGCTGACAATGCTGGAAAAATTTCCAATCAAAAATTATTCTAGTTTTTCAGATTTCTATGTCTAGGTAGCCTCTCTCAAAATAAATGCCCAAGGATTCAATTAGCTTTACCTTACTTCAAGAGGCAACCTCTAGACTTTCCAGAGCATACAGTGAAGGTAAGGAAACAAGAAGTGAAAAAATATGCATGTCCCTTCCTCAAGTACAGCAATTTTAGTGGTCCTACAGAAAAAAAGTATCAGCATTGTTAGATCAAGAACTCATTGCCTTAAATACATAAAGAAAAAGAATTTGTCTTCCTATTTTTTGATGTATTTCAGAATTCAACAGTAAAAGGGACAAATTCACAAAAAAAAGTAGTTCACTAAAATCTTAATGAAACTTCATTGTTCTAAATGCAATGAGTAAAAAAAGAAAAAAGGTACATCTTTTCAGATATGAAAAACTATTCTGAAACTTGATTCTGCAAGCTGATTTTGCATTTGGAAAGACTTTTAAGTGGAACTTACTTTACTGCTGGTACTTCCCTATCCAACAATAGTTACCTTCAGATAGATTCCATCGTATTCTTTATAATCATGATTTTTACTGCTGGTGAAAGTAGGTTTTCATTTCTTTTACAATAAATCCTGTTTTATTTCATTTGGCAAACCCGCAGCATTCTCACATGCCAAGTCATACTCTGTCTTGTGCTTGATCTTGTTTCATAGCCAGCTTCACAGTAGTAGGGTCATAATAACAAGATATGAAAATTGTTAAAGGAGTGAAGCAGTTCAACTTCCCTTAAGTTCCAATCAGTGTCATAAAAACACTTTGTGAAGGAGTGTCCAACACTCTCTTCTTTATTTTACAGTGCTGATGATCATAATTTCTTAGAAGGTGCAAAGTTAGAATTTTGTATGTAAGATCACTCACCTAACTCGGCCAGCTAAATAGCTGCTGTGTCGTTAATGTTTGCCATGTGGTGAGTAATTGCACCAAATCTTTGCCTCTTGAATAGCTTGGTTTGCAGCTCTTTGTTTCACTGACCATAAACCACAGAGTTAAAACACAGTGCAAATAACAAAGTAAGAAAGGCTGTAAAACAGTGTTTTCATGGTGTCTTCCAACAGCTGTAATCAGAAGTGGCAGAAGGTGCAAACTCAGTTGCAGTCCATGAATAATGATAGTTTTTCTGGGCTTTTTATTTTAGATATTTGAATGGCCATCATGTTTTTCTTCTTGCAGAAGAGGTGGTAGTCAAATTACAATGATGATTATATGAACTACAATTAAAACAATTCCAGCTGCTCTGACAAAAGTAGCTCCAGGCAGAGTCGGCCATGAGGTTCTGTTTTGAGTATATCTTGAGGTGTTTGTTTTCTGCCTTCTGTAAGTAATAGGCAAATAGCTTTAAGCTTTGTTATAATCCAAGCACAAATGATGACTTGGTGTTTCACTGAGTGCACTGGTGGTAAATACTGCAGTGATCAGCATATGCAGCAAGATACTGGTGAAGTGCCATCAGAATAACAGGTCTTCTGCCACTTGCTCCTTGTACTCCAAACATTGTCCATATTACAAGTTGTGGAGTTCTCACATTAAGCATTTGTACCGTTTAACAGATTGCACCAAGGCCACAGAGGAGGGAACAGAGCAGGTGATGGCACAGGAGAAGATAACTGCACTTCTTCATTTGAAAGCATTCTCAAACTATCTCTGGTATTAGCAACCTAAGTGAAATAATAACAATGTAATCATCTGTTTAAAGGAATGGTTTTTAGTACATTTTCTATCTGCACTGATACTGAGTATTTTCCCTCAGTTCATTTTAATGTGATTTTCAGACATCTTTAGATGCTCCATGCATTTAACTAAAGTACACATTACTCAGAAGACTGAATTTAATACTTGAGAACAGAGACAAGCACCCAAAAAAATGCCCCCAAACCAAAGTAGATATTTCAGAGGCAAGGAGAGTGCTGTAAATGATCTACAGTCTCAGGTTTGTCTGTGTGGCCATCAATTAAGAAAGTACTTCTGTACACAAATATTACAGTTTAAGCACTTCCAAAGCAGTTGGGTAATTTCATAAGTCCTTTTTCAAAAGTCATGTGACAGCCTTGGTGGAAGCTTTCACTTTGCTCATGGCCAGCTGTCCCTCAGCTGTCAGCCATAGGCTTCCTCCTGACAAAGCTTCCAGGCTGCTTTGGAGAGCTCGGTGAGCTCAGTTTTATTACAACAAAGACCAGCCTGTACTTGGCTGTTGGGTAACTGCAAGCCATAACACAGGTACTATATAGAGTTTCTGTCTTAACAAAACCCTAGAGTAGGTTTTCCATAGTTCACCTACAGTTATCTTCTTCCAAAATACTTCTGAATACAAGCAGCATATGGATGGGGGAGACTCAGCACCTCTTACTGACTCTTCATGGTTCAGGAAGGTGACATAGAGTCTCCACAGGTATGTGTGGCCTTTGGGCACATGGAGAAGAGATAAGCATTTAAAATGATCACATGGCCTGCAAAAAGTCTGTGGAAAAATGCAGAGTATATGAAGTTTATTTTGATGAGTGTCAGGAACAGACATCGTAAGTGTACAAGCTTTACATAAAAACAGAAATATTAGTATTTTTCTTTTGTTCAAACAAAAGGGGCCAGTGACTGCAGCTTCCGTCCAAGGGCCTGAATCACCACTTCCTGTCAACTTATTAGCACTGACACATCACTTCAGAGTTACAGCTCCAAAGCTTCAAACTGCTGCACACAGGCCAGCTTCTGTTTGTACAGTGCAGTCACTGAGCTGCAGTTCAGCAGTGTCAATACTGGTGTCTGGAGACTTTTTTAAAGTCCACTGCATTGTCATGAATCAGCCTTCTGGTCTCCTGCTATAATCTGTTTACCAAATGGCACATTTAGCTACTTCAGCCATATACATATATATATATATATATATATATATATATGCATGGCAGGCATTCAGTCTTCCATTTATTGTGCAGAATGATGAACTCATTGAAAGGATGCATTAAATAAGCAGAAAACTGCTATTGTTTTTGTTAGAGCTCTCAGAATAGACATTGTAGAATTAAACCACTGAGTCCTGTGGTTCTTAGGGGCCCTAGAAAGTCAATTTTATATGTGCATAAATTAGGTAAGCTTTGCTTAGTCATTCATCTATCAGTTGGTTGTTTCCTATGTATGGGCAAAAGCAAACAGTGGTTAAAGGGTCTTCTCTGCAGTTTAGATCTGTATGCTGATTTAGATCAGTCTGCAAGGCATCTGGTAAAACTTCTATTTATGAATTTTTACACTTCTTGTAACAGTCATGGGGCCTGTTCACGCAAGTCTTTACCCACAACACATGGAAATCTTAATCTTGCAGATTTTGCAACATTATAAAAGCTTAAAGAATGCTAACACTGAGTTTGATAGGAAGTGAAGCCTGTTTGTACATCAGCAATGTTTCTACAAGGAGCTAAAACTTCATTTTAAAAGCATCACAGACATCATTTGGAGTTTTTAATTAGACTACATAGAAGTAAAGTTCTTTCATTTTAGCATTTACACAAAATAATAAACTCACTATATATTAGTTGTATTATTTCAGGTGCTGCCCATGGACACTGGACAATGTCCATGAAAACAATAATGTATTGATAAACAAATTAGGAAAGGTTTAAAGGAAATCAAAATCAGATTACCACTCTAATGTGTCTTATACTGTCTTCTATCAATTCATTGACTTTCAAAACTCCAGACTAATTTTGACTAAATATATTTGGAAATATTTAATAATCTGAAAGCAATATTTAGTCACTGTGGAAACAAACGGGTTTTTAATACCTAAATATTTAGTGGCTGAAATGGTCTGATAATCCAATCAAAAGGATTACAAACCCAGCAGAAGCAAACTCCCCCCAGTCAAGAGGAGCAGTCCGACCTGACATCCAGGACCTCATGTGCACCAGCTCCTCTCCTGAGGCTGTGTCCTCAAGTGTCCCTGTCTCAGGAGCCTGGGTGGATCTTCCTGCAGCCAGGGCTGCTGTGTGACATGAGAAGGAGCTGCCCTTTCAGCAGTGGGGGTGGCTGTGACAGTGCTGACTCCACACTCTGTGCTGACAGTGCCTAAAGCCCGGCAGCTCTAAGATGTCACACGCTTCATCCCCTTTGTGCTCCACAAGAATGAGGGTCTCCTTGTTCTGACAGCCCCATATGGATGCCATAGGTAATTCAGGGCATTTTAAAAGGCACTGGAAGCCTCCATTTAGAAAACTGAATTTCATCCCAAATAACACTGCATGAGCAGCCTGCTGCTCTGATTCTGGCCTTCTTCTAACTGTAATACTGAAATGAGAGAGACTTCATACAAGGAAAAAATGTGGATTACAATGTGAGATGCTAAGAAGGCATCACTTGCTAACAGGCCATATTGATGGTCAGATAAGGTATTTCTAAACTGTCCGTAATACCACAAAGCTGACTGAACCTATTCTGAAAAAACTATCCACATGATGACAGAAAATTATGTGTAATTCTAGCTAAAATAATGGACTCTATTCTGCTGAAGCCAAAGGGTACTGCTGGTTTCAATTGGACAGGAGTAGTTTAAGATGGAAGTGTGGGAATTGATGCTGAATGCTTTCTAGTCTGTTGCAGTTTTATTCAGACTCATGAGAAAGAATGTTGTTAGCTATAAGTAAAATGTTAAGAGGATGGGACATATTCAAAAGTATATTGTTTTTGTACCAATAATCTATTCCCAAATTTAAGAAATATAATTTGGAGAAGTTTCACAATACAAAACGAGTATAGGAACATGGTAAACTTAAAGAATTAAAAATAACTCAGAAGTAGGAAAATTTTATAAGTTTGAGCCTACTGAGGCAGTATTTAAAGACATGTATGACTCAAATCTTAGGGTGCAGACTCACTGAAGAATATCAAGAATAATTTTCAAATATATCTTGCAGAGTTTAAATACAAAAGTATATTTTCCATAACCAGTTTTACTTACTACTGAGAAGAATAATCAGGTGTATCCCCAGTCTTTTGATGTTTAGTTACTGGGTCGAGTTTTATTCTTTAACACAAACTGTAGCCTCAAATTTGCCCCTTTACTGATAAGAGTTTTATGTAGGGAATACCCAGACTTTTATTTGGAAAAGAGAAATTTTAAAACCAGATAAAACCTCAATTTCAGCAGTACACTCATGCCTATCAAACCCTGATAATTAAAGAAATACGATGTTACTTGACTGTATATTCAAAGAAAGTTAACTTACCTTGTATTTTGTCTCTGTTCAGATTAGAGTACTTTTTGCATGTTTCCTTCTCTGAGTTGCTAAAATATTGCTCATTGTAAAAGAAGAAGCAAGAGAAATAAGGAGAAGCAAAAATAGAGAAGTTACTTGGAAACAAAAATCTCTAGAATGTCATTACATATTTAGAATATGAGTCCTTCTAGAGGCATTTTCAGTTCTTTATACCTTCACAGACTCAAAAAGTAATAGCAAGAGATATAAATATTGTAATAAAAACAATCATCTCACAGCTATCATAGATTTACTGTGGCCTAAAATTTTACAGAAACAGAAAAAGTATCAAATCTCAGCTCCCTTTACTTAGAATGTAATTCTCCTAATTAATTAGTTGTAAAGAGAATGCCTGTTAATATCCTAAGACATATTGTGCATAATTTAGCTGCTCTGATTCACAGAAAAGGGAACATATATAGTAATTGTGTTTTTGTTGTTGTTATTGGGAATGATATTTTATCACTGACAATATTCTTTGGGTTCTCAACACGTTTTCTTGCATTCCTCTCTGAAAGCATTACAAAAACCTTCTTCCATCCAGTAGAACAGGAAAAAAAGTAAAGTCTTTTAATATTTGTCTTATGGCATGAACTATATTAACTGTGTAATTGCATGTAGATCACTTCAGCTGTCCCTTCAGCCAACTTAAACAGTTCAAATGCAAGACTTCAAAGCTGTTTCAAAATTTTTTATGAAATTACTAAAAGTATTTCAGAAATAAAATATTCTAAAACGCTTTAATAATGGAATATTAGAAGCAGTATGAGAAATAGGGAATATAATAGCCCATGGGAAATAGATGGATTCTTAGAAGGTCAATACTCAGTAAGTACAAGCAAGATGAAGGGTGTGATTGAGAGAACATCCCTCCTTCTACATCAGCACTACCCATTCTCACTGCTTATTACTCAATTCTGCATCTGAGATTGAATCACTGCTGGTTTACGGAGTTCTGTGGTCTTCCAGGCCAGGGAGGGTCAAGAAAGCATCTTCTATGTGCAGTAGAAATAAATATATATAAATAACTATGTAACTGAAAAACTAACTCACCTTTAATGAAAAATCATTCCTGGGACTCTCTTCATCACTTTTGAGAATCTCTAATGTATATTAATACTTGTATAGTGAATTCTAACTGTGGAAACAAAACATAAAGTGGCCTGGAAAACGTGGGTGAAACAACCAAAAAACCTCTGTATTTTTCATGCAAATGTTGGTTCCAGGGCTTAGAATGGCAACAGCCTTTTCCCCAAACTAGCTGTCAATAACAGTCCTAAAGAGGTAGCTGCAAGGTGGTATCCTGGGTAGAGAACAGCAGCAACCAGGGGTATCTGCACCACTACATTTTGTATAAGGACACAGGCACTGGGAAAAACATGTCTCCCATCTTCTCTGACTTGTCCTCAAAAGCTCCTCCTTTTCTCCAACCACCAGAGATCAGCAAGCAGAATTTCCCTTGGCTGGTTCCTCATGCTGAGTGTACCTTGTGGCTGTCTCCATGCACAAGTACCTGCTGAATCAGACTGACAGCGCTACAACCCACTGCATTTTGTTGACACTTCTCAGACACTTGTCAGAGCTTGTGACTTAAAAGAGGCTGCACCATGCTTTCAGCAAAACTACAGTGGGCTTGCTGGCTTTGGGCTTTTTTGGGGGGGTGTAATTTTATGAAATTGGGGTAATAAAATTATTCTAGTGGATGAAACAGATAGAACACATCTGAGAAGCTGTATCATTGCTATTTCTGAGGGAAAAAAACAAGTAGACAATATGCTGCCTATGACCAGCAGAGAGGATGGGGGCCCTGCTCTGTCATGCCATTGTCCAAGTGAAGATTCTCAGGGTACCATTACAACAAGCCAGGCTCTCTGGGTGACAGTGAGCTAAGACTGCAGAACTGGTAAGGACAGTTGCAGCAACACACAGCCATCTTTCAGCTAACATCCTACAAACAGCAGCTGCCATCAGCAAATTAGTTGATGGCTGTGTGCTGAGGCAGTGAGCAGGGCTTTTCACAGCACGGTGCATTGGGGTGCGCTGTAATTGGGGTTTGAAAGGTGTGCGGCAAATTCAGGAAGTGCAATTTGCACCTCCTTGTGCCAGAAATGGAATGAGTCAGATCCTTGCAGCTTCAATTTCGGCTTTGCTGCTGCCTCCTCATTGTTCTGACTAATACAATGATTTCATACCCAGCTAAGTATGGTAAAAGCTAGCTGCATGGCCTCAAGGTTAGAGCCACCTCACGCTGGCGTCAAAGCTGAAAGACTCCCACAGATTTCAGGGGAGCAGCTGCAGGCCACTCCAGCTACCTGTAAGCAGAATTATTAAGTGCACTAAGAAACACACAAATCAAGATACAACACAGCACATCAGAAGTCATCAGCATCTCAGTTCTTAGGTGTCAAATTGGAAACATCTGAAAGAGGCCAGAAGTTCAGAAAGAACAAAGCAGATGGACATAAGACTTCAGCATATTAAAAACCAAGAAACATATGCAAATCTGTCTCTCTAAACCTATGAAAAAAAGCCCTAGAAAAATGCCCTGTATGGTTTTGGCCCCAGTTACAGCATGTCTCAAATGCACTATGCTGTGAAAAGTCCTGCTCACTGCCTCAGCACAAACTCACCCAACACTGCAGGATCAGTAGTGTGTGTTAACTTGGTATGACCTTGGCCCTGGGCAAGGGGCAATACTGAAACCTCTGTCTTTCTTCAGACTCTATATATACACACTGGCACTTTTCATGGTCAGTGTACACATTTACAGAATACAGGCTTCTTTCCAATTTATTTAATTACTTACTATAATTAAAGTATTTCAAAACCCATTTTTTACTAATGGGTAGGAATTTTTCCCCTAACTTTAGTAATTTGTGAAGAATACTGAGGGTGAAATGACATAAAATAATGTAACACTTGAAAGATTTAATAAAGGTTTATTTCCCCGTGTTCTCCCACTGGAACCATGACTTGGCAATGCATTTGATAACTGGTTTTCCTTCTGATCCTGTGTAAGCCAAAACCTTGGTCTGACAAATGATATTGTGAGAGCAGTTATCTAAAACTGCCTGCAGCTCTAGCAGAATCAGCCCAAGGGCCTTGATGCTAACCCTGCAAAAGGTAATGAGGGTTTGCAATTGGCTATTGGCAGAGTAAGGTTAGATTTGGTTCTGTGAGGCTGTTTTAAGTCCAGAAAATGATGAAGTAGTGTTTCTAGTTAGTCCACCAGATTTTTTTCTCCAAAGGTGAGGATAAGGTCAGTGTTGAGACCCAGAAACTTCCTCACCACCTCCAGAAGAACTGCAAGGGGAAAGAGCAGGGTAATTTGACACAGAGGTCAGACTTTGTATGTACTTGCTGTACAGTATTCTCTAGTCTCAGAATAGTGCAGCTGACAGCTAGGATCCCTCCTTTCTAACAGATGTCAGGTGTATTTCAGTGACTATCGAAACCATGGATAGCTTTCTGAGCCTGATGTAAAAACCAGAAATTCTAAGGTTTCTTGCACGCAATTTGTAACCTCCTTAGAGGCCCCGATTATCAGCCTTGCCTGCCTATCAAGCACTACTCGCTTTTTGGGTCAAAGAGGCATCAAAATGGGGTCAGAGGACGAGCTCATTATTTCCTGTCTCCTCGGCAGTCTGCTCCCAGTGTGTTTCTTGGCTCCTCTGTGACGAACATCGCATTGTTTGTGAAACAATGTCATGTTTTAATGATTTGCAAAGTACTATGAATTGTGCATATTGAAGATACTCGGCAAGATTTAACAGCTGCTATTTGGTGCAGCAAAGTTTTATAGAATTTCAAGGATATAGACTAATTATGTGTGGAACAATAAGCCCCCGTTATACTGGGCTTACTTAAATAGCCAGTAAAGACTTCAGTAAATTGGCAACAGCATGAGGGAAATTAATACAGGATTAAAAAAAATATTTAAATCTAATTTGCTATATATGAAGTAGCAATATTTTCAGATGGATCTTAGTTAAAGTACATAAAATAAATATTAATAAGCCCCCAATATATCCTTGCCAAATAATTAAACTTTCAGAACCCGTAAGGTGTCTGACCCCAGCGTGACCCGCTGCCACTGCGCCGCTGTCACCGGCGTCACTCCCGCCTCGCACCGCCCGGTGTGTCAGGTCACACAGCCCCCAGCGCACCCTGCAGAGGTGCGGCTCCTGGCGGGCACGAACGGCGCCCGAGGCTCTCCCTGGCTCCCGCACGGCCCGGCTCCCCC
>VWZU01015904.1:2397388-2411954 GCA_013397095.1 Sterrhoptilus dennistouni | reverse complement strand
CTCCGCGACAGCCGCTGCCGGCCTGGGGCAGCCCCGTGGCCCGGGCGGTGGCCGCCGTCCCCGCCCAGCTCTGCCTCGCACAGGTGAGCGGAGCGCTGGGGAGTCGCCGCGTGTGCAGCTCCCAAAGCCGTTGTCTTGAGAGAAAAAAGATCCCTGCCTTCGGGCTTGCTCCCGAAACGGGCTGTAAGCCCGTACAAATAGAGGTGCACGGCTGATGCAAGCTGCACGTTCCCTCGGTAGCAAGGGGAGAAAACTGAACCGATTCCGCTGCCCCCGGGGACGGGCACCACGCGGGGTCACACCGGGCACAGCAGCACCGGGGTATCCGGGGAGGCCGCCCCAGCAGGGCTTGGGAAACATCCCCCAGGGACGGGCAGCAGGGCAGCACCCCCGGCCTGGAAACGGAACTGCTGCCCACTTTATGCAAACTTGTGACCCTAGTAATAAGTTTAGCCTTTTGAGCATTTAATTTCCCTGATACTGTGTTCCTTTCTGGGCACGCATTTTATGCACTGGGGCTCTGGCTGGCAGAGGTGGCTGGTGAACACATCTCCCTGAAGTTGCTGACAGCTGAAGTGCTCGGCATGTTGGAAAGGTGAAGTCAGACTGCGGAAACATGACAACCAAAATAAACCATGTTTTTTAGCAGTGTTTCCTCTGTATACCTTCAGCAACCAAATAATTACATGTGGCATGTTTACTGGGAATCAACCAAATAATTACATGTGGCATGTTTACTGGGAATATTACAAGGTAAAACTCATTTCTAGTTATAATGCATTTACGAGTTATCCATTGGAACTACCTTTAAAGTACAATTTCATTCTATAATTTTCAACACTGAGGCAGTCAAATGCTGGAAGAACTTGACCAAATATACGTAAATTATTCATCATATGGACTTTTTATAGCAAGAGCAGATGTTTTTCAGTGATCTAGTTGAACTACAAGCTAGACAGCCATAGTTCCACTGATGCTACATGGAACTTGGGTGTTTTGCTGCTAACTTAGGTCCTATTACAGCACCTGCATTTGTCCCTAAAATAGCTCATGAGTCAGGTTTTCAGAAAAGCTCAGCATCTTTGCAGGCACTAGTGCTTGGGCCATTTTTTTAAGTGCTCTGCATACTTTGTGGGCATATGGTCTAAAAAGCTTTTCTGGGAAAAAAAATCATCTCGTTCTTTTCCAGGTGACCAAATAAGAATCCAGATTCTCCTGTCTTTAAATGAAATTCCTTCTGAGGGGCTGTATTCAAACACTGTTACTGTCAGTGGGTCTTCCCTGCCTTGCTTATTGGGGAAACTGACTGGCTTCACAAATCAACTGATGTAATTTTCATTACAGTTTCTCTAGGATTTCACAATTGCCAAGAGTTCATTTGGCTCCTCTGTCGTTCATGAGCCTGTTCTTGGCAGTGCTGTGTGGGAAGAAGGTTGAAGGCAGGTAAGAGCCTTTTTCCTGGATGCAATAGGCTGTGGATGATCAGTCAGTCCTGGGGAGGGGATCCAGGCATTCAGTCCTTGCTTTATCCAAAGGCTGAGAGTTTGTGCAGTTATTGGAGATGTCTTCCTCTGCTTTTGGGTGTATTCACTCTGAACTTGTGTCCTTAGTGAAAAGTTAATAGTATGAAAGTAATAATAAGCAAGAATTCAGTTCAAATGGAAAATATATTCATTTTTTGAAGATTTGTGGGGGTTCGTACGTACAAGCATGACATTAACTTGCATCTACTCAATCAAAGCCAGTTCTGTCAGCAAGGCTGCAAAGATGAGTGTCATAACTTTGCAGCTCAATATTAATTATTTTCCTTCAAATAATTTAAGATATGTAAAAGATCTGCCTATTTCCTGTCCAATGAAGAAATTTTCTGTATCCAGTATCAGGATTTAGGTGTGCACAAAACCAGCCAAAAGTATAAGAGAGAAAGGTGAGGGTTTGCATTTAATCTTGACTCTGGATCTTCAGTTACATAATTTTGTATTCCATTATCTAAGATGCACTGTAATATCCCTCATACATTTTCATTAATCTTATGCAGAGCATGTGCAACAGCTTGTGATTTTCCTTCATTCTGCCTCTTCTCATTATTTCCCATTAGCATGACTTTTCAGTGTGTTTATCACCTTTTTGCACCTAGTCTCTCTCTGCCTTGTGAGTGGGCTGAATCCTCTGTAAGTAGTCCTGTAACCTACAGCAACGGAGGATCTGGCTCCAAGTACATTATTAGGAAAGGGTTGAGATGTCATCTTTAAGACCTACCTTTTGCAGAGGAAGGGTGAAGTATAATTATGACTAAGGCTCTTCTCTTTAATTTAATAAATAATGTAATTTAATAATTGTGACCAGGCTGTCCTTCTATGGTCACAAAACCAGTCTGCACCACCACATGGCTCTGACTTGTTCCCCTGCTGCCTGTCCTGCCTCAGACACCCTGCAGGACCTCTGGAAGGACCTCTGAGCATTATCCCCATTCTCTGTTTCCCAGTTTGGAAAGGAAAAGCCTGGAAGAAATTTCAGCATCCATTTCCACTGGCAACTCATTAGTTGACCCCAGCTTATCTGCTTGTGCAGCAAGTGTTAAATATGCACAGTTCTTCTTCTTCCTCACTGTGTCACCTCCCATGGCCAAGTTAGGGCTAATGACAACATAGTCACTGAACAACTATGAAAAATTTGCTACCAGGAGTACAACATATTTTAGCTGCAGCTCACTTATGAGGCAGATCAGTGTGCTCTTGCAAGAGCCTACACACTCAAGCTGCCCTTAGTGACACATGATTACCTGCACTGCAAGGAAGGGGAGGTGGCACTCGACTACAAAGGGGACTTAGGCAGCAGCCAGACTGGAGAGGCTGCACGTATCAACAGGTGTTCACTGGTGTCTGGGACTGCCAGCTCTGACTCCAGCTGTGGAATACTGTGGAATGCCCCAGGGCCTTCTCTGTGTGTTTATCTAGCAATAAGAAAAAAAGTAAATCAGATTGGAAATGTAGTAACTTGAGAAGCAAAATGTACTCATGTATTTAAAGACAAATTTTCACTTGGTTCAGAATCTGGGTTTGTCTGTTCACTGCCTGTTTGCAGCAGTGAGGAGCCAGAGCAGAGGCACATGTTCTGAGGGTGCACAGGAGACATAAGGAGCTTTCTAAAATAATTCTTATAACTTTTTTTCCCTTTCCAATGTTGTGAAGCTGTTGTTTCTCTTTATTTCTCTGAAGAAGGAAACAAAAAATTACCATCTCTGGTAATTTGTATCATTGCATTTCTAGTCTCCATGGAAACCTATGTGGTGCTCCACAGTTGGGTAAGATTTGAATCTGTTGCAGCAGAAATCAGATGGAGGGAAGACTGGATTCTGCACCTTGACTGCTAATCAATTAAAAGTGGTTTTTAATTTATTTTCAACTTGTGTTGCAATCTTCACTTAGAGTAACAATAAAATAAATTGAAGTAATAAAATTAAGCTAGTGTGGCCTGCTCCTATGTACACCTGTGCATGTAAATCTGCCCCTCAGTTTGATTCTGATAGGCATTGACATTAATTTGGAGGAATTCTTTGTTTTTAGTACGATTTTTAGGATTAATACTTTGGAAGCTGAAAGCATAATAGCAAACTGTTGTCATGTTGACTCTCATAAAAAGCTTTTCAGAGAAGTGGTAACAATTGCCTCGTTGTGATTTATATAAGGGAAACATTTTGAAAATTAAGACTCTTAATTCCTCATATTTTGTTTTCTTTATTCTTGTTCTTCCTCTGCTAAGGAAAAATACATCCCCAAACTGGTTTCCTGTGACTTCATCTACCTGCTGCTTCAGGATTTCAGTTCTTTACTCCATGCTTTATAACTTGAACACAAAGGCACATCATCTTACTGGAACAGCAGAAGGTGACACAGAGAAGTAATATACAGAGAGAGACCAGTCCTTTTTGTGACCACAGTCAACCCATGAAGGGTGAGGGCTCTCAGCCACCTAAAAGTAAGTAAAATATATAGTAATGGAAATAATGCAGCCTAGTGTCAGCCTGTAAGTACTCCTGCACAGACAGCCATGATAACAAGTTATACAAAGAAATAAATTAATTGGACAATTTTCTAAGCATTTTATATTTGAACAATGAAGTCAAGTATTCACTACAACTGCACAAACCACAATGATGAAATATGATAGTGATCTATGGCATTCACTATAACCAAGCTACAAAAACTGATTATTTTGTATGTATTTTTTAGGTATTTACTGCATTTGCTTCAGAGTACTGTGGAGAAAATGTATGCAAGCCGAGAGGATATTGGATATGATTTTGGAGATGACTCAAAAGTTAGAAGTAAACCAATTAAACCTAATCCAAACATCGATGGAGGATGGGCTTGGATGATTGTACTTTCTTCTTTCCTTGTGCACATACTCATCATGGGTTCCCAAATGGCCCTTGGAATACTGAACATGGAATGGCTTGAAGAGTTTAATCAAAGTCGTGGCTTAACAGCGTGGGTTAGCTCCCTCAGCATGGGCATCACGCTTATTGTAGGTATGTGCCACCACCACGTGTTTGAAAACGATATAGATTTTTAGAATATGTTTGCCATTCATCCCTAAAGTATTTTCTTATGGTTGTCCCAAGCTGACCTTTTAAAATCACCAGGACAAATTTTACAATCTAGATGGAGAAAGGGAATAACAGGGAGGATGAGAGGGAAGACAGTTAGTCCAGGAGACTGTATGAGCAGGAAAGGAAGCCTGTGACTTCCAGGTCTGACTAGAATTAAGTAAACATGACCAGTGAAGCTTGGAGTCCTCCCTATGCTCTATCTGCGAGGAGAAAATGTTGAATTCACACAGTTTATATTTCAGTTTGGCAGCTGAATGAAAATGTATTTTTTAAATTGTAGTTGGATCAACCCAAAATAATATCTGGAGGAAATGTTTGTATAAATATGTACATATACACCTATGACTCCTTAAGTGAAGACTGAAAAAGTTGTGTTTAGCTCTGCCTAAATTATTCTACTGAAGATAAATATCTACAAGATAAAATGCTTAACTTATGGTTACTTGTGAAAAAGTCTTGCACTCACACAGCATCAGCATTGGGAACTTTGTTCATTGTTTGAGCATTATTTCAGCTTATTGCTCTGTTTAAGCTGTCCCTTCTTCATAGCAACTTTGATTGTAGGCCTTGCAGGTATTTGCTCAGTATTTGCTAAGTTGGTTGTATTTCTCTTTCCGTTATTTTAAGAAGTAATATGAAAAATAAACTGAGTCGCACGAGTTGCCTGATGTTTTAATGTTTTATTTAAAACATTAAGAAACTTAAGGTGAAAAACTATTAGAGCATAAAGAATAAAATAACTAATTTATAATTTCTCTCATGTTTTTGAACAGGTCCTTTTATTGGTTTGTTCATCAGCATGTGTGGGTGCCGCAGGACAGCCATAATTGGAGGGGTGCTGAATGCCCTGGGCTGGATACTGAGTGCCTATGCAGCAAATGTGCACTACCTCTTCCTCACCTTTGGAGTGACAGCTGGTGAGAGCTGCAATAATGTTTGAAGGTTCTTTCAATTATTTTTGATTCCACTGAAGCTTATCTGAGTGAGTAAATAGGGAAGGAAGACTGTAAAAGATATTCCAGCTCTGCTTTAACACTTTTCACAGCCTGTTATCTTTTTAGGAAACTTATTTACTCAATGGATTGGGCCCAGTGACTTCTGTGGTCATTTAAATTTGCCATGTGAAGGTGGTACTTTTATCAGTTTCACCCAAGTGAGTACATTAGAGGACATTTTTAATTAGGGGAATTACTGCAACCCAAACTCTGCCAAGTAAAATTGAAAGATGATTTGCATATCTGGCTAACTCCTCTCCTTGTCGCAGGAAAGAATAACAAATGTTTTCTCCAGAAGTTGCTCCACATTAATAAAATACTGGATTAGGATAATTCTGCATTGCTTCAAACCCCATTTTAAAGGGTGAAGTGGGTTACAGCTGGTAGGCAGCTAAGCTGCACACAGCTGCTCACTCACTCTCCCACGGTGGGATGGGGAGAGAATCAGAAAGGTAAAAATGAGATAAAGAGAGTTTAGTAGATAAAGTGAAAGCTGAATGCACAAGCAAAACAGAGATAGGAATTAATTCACTACTTCCCACGGGCAGGCAGGCATTCAGCTGTTTCCAGTGAAGCAGGGCTTGGTCATGTGTAACTATTACCTGGGAAGACATTGCCACAACTCCAGGCGTCCTCCCTTCCTCCTCCCTTCCCTCAGTTTTATTGCTGAGTACAGCCTCTCATGGTATGGATGTCCTTTGGTCACCTGGGGTCCCCTGTCCCACTGCACCCCCTCCAGCTTCTGGTGTTCCCCCACTCACGGGGGGTTAAAGCAGAAAGGCCTTGATGCTGTGTAAGCACTGTCCAACAACAGCTAAACCATACCTGTGTTAGCAGCAGTGCTGGGGTCACAAACCCAAAACACAGCACAGATGAGCTGCTGGGAACCAAATTAACTCTATCCAGCCTCACTTGGAATAATGGGGCTGTGTTTCATACCTAGTTTCTTATAACTGTTATTCATATTCTATCAACAACCACTTAGAGCAATTCATATTGCTACAATTTTAAAAATCAGAATGACTGAAGTAACGCTTTGTCATTTAAATGAAATTAGATGTCTAGAAAACCTTTTGACATGTGTAAGAGTCACCTCTGGGGCTCCACGCCGTGCTTGTGGGCCTGCTCATGGCTGCAGCCTTCAGTCCATGGCTGTGATCCCGCTCATGGCTGCAGCCTTCAGTCCATGGCTGTGATCCCGCTCATGGCTGCAGCCTTCAGTCCATGGCTGTGATCCCGCTCATGGCTGCAGCCTTCAGGCCATGGCTGTGATCCCGCTCATGGCTGCAGCCTTCAGTCCATGGCTGTGATCCCGCTCATGGCTGCAGCCTTCAGTCCATGGCCGTGATCCCGCTCATGGCTGCAGCCTTCAGTCCATGGCTGTGATCCCGCTCATGGCTGCAGCCTTCAGTCCATGGCTGTGATCCCGCTCATGGCTGCAGCCTTCAGTCCATGGCTGTGATCCATCCCAGTCCCGCCTGTCTCTCCCCTCGGGGCCCCTTCCCTCAGGCTCCCCTGGCCCAGGCTCCCTCCCGGCCCTCACGGCCGTTCCCCTCAGCAGGGCCGGGCCGGCTCCTCACTCGCAGCAGCCCCGGGCCAGGAGGGCTCCTGGGGACAGAGGGGCTTCCCTGGGTCAGTGCTTGGGCGTGGGGAGGGACACTGGTGCAAAATTACAGCCCAGTTGTGTATTTGCCTAGGAAAGAAAGACATACTTCTAACAAGCAAAATGGGCCAGCTCTGGCCATGGTCACTGCTGTGGTGTTGAAGGGCTTTTTTCCAGGGTTTTCTAGAATCACGGCTTTCCCTGGCCTAGATCATGTTCTAGCTGCATGAGCTATGTTAGCACCTATTTAGGAAAACTTTGAAGTCACAAAACACTTCTGAATTGCAATCACAGTGAGTTAGGAAGCATCTTCTGCATACACCTGTTCCAATCCAAATTCCTCTATGAAGGATTTGCTGTGAGAAAGAATGGTGAAGTGTTACCTCTAAAGCTGTGTTTGCACAGCTCATCGCTTTCTGCTTGAAGTAAATGCCATGAATACCCACCCTGGTTTTAACTACAGGTGGGGAGTTTTCAACAGAATTAGAGATCTGCCTTCTAAGACTGAGCAGTTCCTGTGTGGCCCTCCCTGGGCTGCCCAAAGAGAACCACTCTGGACTTGAGGTCCCACCAGTGCCCTAACCCCGTGTGCTGCCTCCTCAGATACATGTCACTGTGGCTCCACAGTTACTGCACAGGGACAGCAGCTCAGTGTGAATCTTCATTGCTGGGGAACTTAGGTGAAAGCAACAAGATGAGCTCACTAAGCAGTTCTGGTCGCTGATACCATCAGCTGTGGTTTGCAGATAATTGCAGATATTTCAAAATAGGCTGTGTCTATGTTTGTGCCCATAGTAACTGTCACTGATTGGTTGTGAAACATTTGTAACTTTCCAGTGTTGTCATACTGACCTCAGATATAGATTTTATATTCCATGTTTCGTTTTTCCAGTAATAAATATCAGTATTGCATTCTTGCTGGAATGAATATTGTAGATTTTGTAAAATCTACAAGACAGAATGAAAGCTAACATCAGAATTGAATATTTATTATTAGTTTTACTACTATGCTTATACAAAAGTTAGGAAAAAAAACTGATTTTTTTTGCTGCTTTTTATGTTGTTGGCAAAAAGTTCAGATTTACTTAATTTTTTTTTTTGTAGGCATTGGAAGTGGCATGGTTTATCTGCCTGCAGTGGTCATGGTAGGGCAGTATTTTCAGAAGAGAAGAGCACTTGCACAAGGACTCAGTACCACGGGAACGGGGTTTGGAGCTTTCCTGATGACTGCCTTGCTGAAGTACCTCTGTGCTGAATTTGGGTGGAGGAATGCCATGTTCATCCAGGGGGCCATCTCCCTGAACCTTTGTGTCTGCGGGGCACTGATGAGACCACTCTCTCCCAAAGACCTCCGTGAAAAACACGTGGTGAGAAGTGATAGTGAAGAAAATCGGAGAAAAGCTCTGTCCCATTCTACAGAGACTATAAAATCTAATGGAGGCCTTGGTGAAGAACCAGAGAAAAAAGAAGAGGCAGCAAATGAAGAAGTGCTTGGCAGTGTGCAGCACATAGAAATTGGAGGTAAATCTGGAAGTGGAAGGAGCATGTATGGACTGCGCCTGTTTAAGACAGTGAGCCAGCTGACAGTGACAGTCAGGAAAGGCTTTGCACTCTGGTACTCCAGCTACTTTGGAGCTGCATCACTGTTTACCAATAGAGTATTTGTGGCCTTTGTCATTTGGGCTTTGTTTGCCTATAGCAGCTTTGTCATCCCCTTTATTCACCTCCCAGAAATAGTCAAGCAGTATAACTTATCTAGGCAGGACAACGTATTTCCTTTGACATCCATCATAGCCATTGTTCATATTTTTGGTAAAGTGATCCTTGGAATCATCTCTGATCTCCCGTGCATCAGCACATGGAATGTCTTCCTCATGGCTAACTTTACCCTGGTCACCTGCATTCTTACTTTGCCACTAATGCAGACATACGTTGGCCTGGCTGTGGTTTGTGCTCTAATAGGATTTTCTAGTGGCTATTTTTCTCTAATGCCTGTTGTGACTGAAGATTTAGTTGGAACTAAACACCTTGCAAATGCCTATGGCATCATCATTTGTGCCAATGGAATATCTGCTTTGTTTGGACCACCCTTTGCAGGTAAAAAGTTCAAATTGCTAACCACCAGATGTTTGTGTAATGACTGTGTGACTCTTTATATTATTAACCTTTCTTATGCCATGAGCATGTGTAGTTAACAACATCACAGCTGCTCCAGAATGGACATAACATCGAGCTTTACATTGTACAGGTGTACAGGTCGCATTTGCTGCGTTCCAGCTCACTGCCCTCACATTGCAAATTGCAGTTCTTGGACATAACCCCAAACCTATGACAACCTATCCTTATGATGTATGTTTCCTTAAAATAGTTATCATACACTTTTTTAATGAGAAAGGTGTAACCTATTTTTTCATGTTTTGTAGACTGTATACACTATACATACTCATTACCCACATGAAGAAATGGTGATTAGTTCTCAGGGCAGGCAGCTGTTTGTACCACAGCATCACACCAAGGACTATGCTGTGTGTTCAGGTGTCCCCCACTCCAAACTGCCAACTGATATGTTGATTTAACTAACTTTGCTTTGCCTTCCTTCAGCCAGAAATACCTACTTTGGGGACTGCACTGCTCATAACCTCTTTACTGCCATCCCCAGCAGAAGGGAGAAGTGTATGTATGCTGTCCCCAGAGTTACTTAGGTTTCAACAGACACTCATTATAAATTTCCTCATAGAAATAGGTGAGGGAGTACAGAAGAGATATAGGTACTGACTGTCAGTACTAAATCAGACTCCAGCTCTCTTTTACAGAGGTGCTGCTGAGAAGAAAGTTGTGAGAAATCTTGGGAGTCACGGCCATGGTCAGCCAGGGGCAGCTCTAGGCTGAAGGGAAGCCAGCAGCAGAATCAGCAGCCCAAGAAAGTGAGAGCCCCTTCTCTCCCCACCACTGGGTGAGAAGAAAGCTCCCTCAGTGCCCCTTGAAAGCAGCAGTGTTTTACTCTGCCACATTCCCTCTGCACCTCCCAGTCTGTGCTAAACCTGTCTCTGTATTTGCTCTTTGGTTATGAAGCACATTGGATGCAAGTAGCTGATGTAAAGAGAGTGGCTGATCTTGTGGGCACATCACAGTGCAGCCAGAGTGGAGTGAGGGAGTTTTGCTCATTTGGGTTCTCAAACCTTCCTGAAGTAATGAATAAATAACTTTGATGAAGAAGTAACTTTAATGTGTTTTTGCAAAGGAATCGAGGCTGGAATGAGAGTCATTGCAGTATTGAGATTGTATCTCTTGAACAGTCTTCTGTTGGTATGTGAGGCCTGGAGACAGCTATGGGGAATGTGTTTGCTTGCACAGGGCGCAGCATTTGAACTAATCAATATTGGGCATTTTACAGAGCCAGTGATAAGGGAGGAAGAACTAATTGGTTTGGGATTGCAAAATGTCGATTTTAAAATCAGACCTGTGATAACTTGTTTGAAAAATATTTTTTTTCCACAAAGCATCTGTGGATTTGACAGAAATGTTGTGAAAGAAATGTGAAGTATTTTTTGTATTTTCTCATGAAATGTGCTTTTTTGTCAAGCTTTGTAACAAACATGTTTTGTCCTTATTTTCCAGGTTGGATCTATGACATCACACAAAAATACGATTTTTCTTTTTACATAGCTGGATTGCTATACATGGTGGGAATAATATTTTTACTTATACAACCTTGTGTTCAGAAGAAACAGCCAAGAGAAAAATCTACAGAAGAAGCACAAGTATAGAACAAATTCCAGAAGATTTTTTTACATAACTTTTTTGTTTTCATGTTTTTTGTGTGTGACATTATGAAGATGTTTTTCTTATAGAACCAACCACATTTAGCTGCACTTAAGTTAAAAGCAAATGTGCTCCATAATGTTTATAAATTATTAGAAATATGCTTTTAAAATTAGTTAAGGTATTTTACTTTAGAACTACCAAATACAGTGATTAAAAGCACACTGCTAGGATTTTAATATTAGAACAATGCTAAGAACCCTTACCCTTGCTTCTCTTTTAACTTTTCACCATTAACCATTGGTGGAAATCCACTGACTGCAGTGCAGTTGCTCTGATTTACACTAGTCCTATGAGAGAATTTGGTCAGGACATGAATGATTTATAAATGTCCTTTCTACTTTGTATTCAATCTAATGAAAGATTAGTTACTGAGTATAAGAAAATGATTGTATTTCTTGCCTGGCTAGTCAAGTACTGTTGAAATGCTAGTATAATAATTCCATTAATTCAGCATAGTAAAATTACTATTTCTGTGATGCAAATCTGGAGAAAAGTTCTCATATATTTCTGAAACGATTCAGTTGGACTCAATAGGTCCCTCCCAACCCAGTATATTCTGTGGTTATGCTTCAATGATTTTTAATTTTATTTTTTTAAAGTATCAACTGTATCTAAAGTAGCCATCCTCAATACATTGGCTGCATTTTAAATGCTGTGACACTTAATGCACCTGAAGTAAAAAACCCATAAATGCAGGAACAGGAAACATATGGAAAATATCATTGTGACTGGAAAAATGTTTCCACAAACAGTTTTAGTTCTCTGGCCCTTTTAGCTGATTAAAGCTTTTGTGGAATTTAATAACATTGCCACTGACTCCTTTCATGAGAATGAACTCTACTACAGTGCACTAAATTTTGTTATAATTTAATTGAATTGTTCACAATCTCTGTTCCATATCAGGAGTCATGTTGCTGCTTGTGATGTACACCATGAACTGATTAAGATTCATCATGTTTGGGAAGTTTATTCACTAGAAAATTAGATACTGTAGAGCATGGGATAGCTAAAGAGCATTTAAAGTATTCAAATAAATTTTCTTAACACTAAGGATCTGGTAACCAATGCAGAAAGTGATGTATGGTGGTACAGGGCATATTTTTTCAGCTTTGAGAGGTGAGTCTGATGTTAATTTTCCTATCAAATAAGAACCACTGTAAGTTTTCATCCTCTTAGCCTTATGAAAGTTCTTTGCATGAGCAATCAGGTTCTTAGTTTAATATTGCTACGTGCTACTTGAATTCCTTAAAAAGCAACTGAAACTATTCAATTATATTGAAGAACTATTGGGAAACAGTTCAGTACTCAACAATATCAATATCCTGATCTTTTTTATAGCTGCAAGGTTGGTTAACAAAAAGTTCTGAATGTGTATTTTCTATGTTGCAATTCACCAGCTTCCTAGTCTTGCACTTCTACAACTGTTGGCAGGGACATATTTTAAAGTATTCCTTAAAGATCCCTGAAATGAGCCAAGTTAAAAAATAAAACCTCACCTTAAGAAACCCTGAATTGCTTTAAGATTTACATCAGTGCAATCATATAGGGTAGATATGTATGGCCTTTAAAACTCACATAAGACAACTGAGGTGGCATGAACTGCAACACTCGGTGTGAACACACAGTCAGTAACTTCTTAAAATCAGCTTTTGTAATTGGAGAAAATATGCACGTAAATTTTCACATCAGTTCTTTGTTACAGGTTAAATGTCTTCTTGGTGGGAATGCTGCTGATGGCTCATTTGAACTGAGCTATCTTTTACTGGTGAAATATATATTGTAGTGATTATTTCCCTCATTTGCCTTTTTTTTTTTTGAAAGATATGTATCCTTCATACATAGATCTTCACTTTGTCAAAAGCAACTTTATTTGCATATTACAGTAATAAAAAAATATGTAGTTCACTTGTGATATCTGCAATAGATCTTTCTATAGAGGTTCTTACAGGCTCATGTCTTGGGAATAAACTTACATTATCCAAAAGTACACTTTCTGATCATTTATTAAGTTAGTATAGTATTTTAGCCACATACTGAAATTAGTATTTGTCATTATCCTGAAATGAAATAATTATAAAGAGGAAAGAATATATATGGAAGTGCTTCTTATACCTGATGATCAACAATCACTGAATGTTTCCAACATATTGGTATATAGATATAGAACAAAAAAATCCTTAATTTAAATCAGTGAATATTTAAGTATTAAAGTACTGGTTTATAAAGAAACAAAATTGTACAAGAACCCTGTATTCATGGGTTTTAATCAATTTATAAAATTCCTGTTTAGTACTTGGCATGTTAAAAAATTGTAAACTCCTTATACTCTTCAAATATGAAACTATTATATCCAAATACTGAAATCACTGTTTTTAATACTTGGGTCTTAAATCTAATCAATTGTATATTCTGTATTAATCAGCCTCTATAAATGACAATGCCACAGGATCTGCTGTAAGCCATGGAGTAAGTGTAACATAGACACAAACCAGAGAAATCGGAATGAAGAAATACAAAGTAGCCACAACCTGTTCTGTTGCAGTAACTATTATGATGCTGATTAAAACACAATTTCAGGATACTCAACCTATTAAACACTGTAATATTGACATGTTACTTCTGGTAAGACATATTTTGTTTCTCCTCTTTCAGTTCTTAAAAAGCCTGTTTTCCTTAGTAAAGAAGAAAAGTCCATGTGTCTGACCCAATTAACAGCCATGCATTGTAACAATTGTTCAATGGAACATGCACCTTTGTTCAGTTAGTTTTTTGTTCTGAGCACGTTGGCTCTGCCTCCTTTGGAGCTGTAGCTGACACTGTGTGTGTGGAGGTTCCCAGCCCACTTCCCGTGGGGGCTCTTTCATGCCAGGTGTGGCTGTGTCACGCAGGCTCTCCCTAAGAGCTTCCCAGAGCACATTCCTGTCACACAGCTACTTGTATGAGAAAGTAGAAGCTTAAAATCATCATTTGGCTTACTCACTGCTGATTATTCCACTGCACAAAATGTGTTTAGACAGCACAGAGGCCTTGTGTGAAGGTCACTTGCAGTGCAAGCTGCCCACGCATTTTCAAAGACGCAGTGGTAATTAAAACTCACAGGAGATCAGCAGAAGTTTTGCCCAGGGTTGCCAGTGCAAGATATCACATGTTCTTCTGTGAAAAATCTGAGAAGCTATTTTTGGTATAATATCCAAGGCCCTTCTGCCACTGTAAAAAGAAAAAAAAGCAGCTGTAATGCCACGTACTTATGTACTTTCCTGGTGTGTAATTCATACAGCTGCTCTGAAATCAACCAAGCTGTGTAAGCTGATGCAAAAAAACCTGTCAGGATGCAGAAATTGCATCAGAAATACAAATCTGTTTTCAAGGTAAGTAAAAGAGGCCTTGGGGTTTGAACAGAAATGTGATTTTAGAAAACTTTCAGATGTACTGTAAGGATTAAGCTTGTTTCTCAGGAGATGCTTCCCTCTTTCAGATTGACTCCATAAACAGAATCAGGTGGAAATAATACAAGGAGTTAAAAAAAAAAAA
>VWZU01015904.1:2372268-2395808 GCA_013397095.1 Sterrhoptilus dennistouni | reverse complement strand
GTCCTGCCCCGGGGCGCCCTCTGGCGGCCGCAGCGCCCGCAACGCCCGGAACTGGCGGGGCTCGTCCAGAACACGGGACACGAATCCAGCCGGGACTGGGCCGGGACACGAAGCTAAGCCGGGACTGGGCCGGGACACGAATCCAGCCGGGACTGGGCCGGGACACGGCGCGGAACAGCTGCAGCTCCCGGGGAAAGTGCCGGGTAAACACAGACAGTGCTCACACGGTGGTGTCCACGTTAGGACTTCTGTTCATTGTTTCGTTTGACGTGGAGCTTCTTTTACAGGACGTAAGAATCGTGAACAATCTAAAATCTCTGAAACGCACATTGAAAGCGTCTGGATCTCCCGGAGAGCCGGATTTATGCTCAGAACTCCAATCAGAGAAATGCCATACTTGGGGTAACAATGCAGATACCTGCTGGGTTCAGCCCACAAGGATGGGATGGACACACAGAGCTCCCACACTCCACTTTCCATTCCAGACTGGAGAGACTGTTCTGTTTCCTCGGTTTGGAAATCTGAATATGCAACTCTATAATTCCACAGAGAGCAGCATTCCAGCTTATGCATAAATTGATCTGGAAATAAAAACTCATATTATTTGGGCAAAATTTTAAGTCCCTAAATATACTGCTGAAATGAGAGAAAGGGAGCATGGCTTTACTTGTTCTGATAGATTACTGCGTTATGCCAGAATCATATTTTTATTATTATGCAACTTAATTCTGTCTAGGATTTCTTTATATTCCAAAATATCCATGGCTTTGTGTTAAACTAATGAAAAGTTTACTGCCCTCCACAGTACCTTATCCTACTCCACTCACACTCTTCAAATGACAGATGAATTCCAAATATACGGACAAATAATTTCCTGGTCTCTCTTCAATCCATTCTCTTCCTCTCCTTTAGTTATTTTTGCTCCCTTATTCTCTATTCAGCTGTTCCCCAGTCACAATATCAACTGATTTATCTTCAAGCTGAAATAAAGCCCAGAACTTCAGCAAGCTTATCTACTCCCATCTGGCCTTCATCTCTAAATTAATGACACGCTCTATTTTCCTGTCTCACCATTTCCTCCTGTGCTTTCTTTGCCCTGTCCCCTTTTTCTTGTGCTCACTTGAACTTATTCTCACTGAAGTATCTGTAATTACTTGGTAGCCACACAACAGGAACAGCAGCTCAGCCATGTTCTCTAGAACTGCCAGTCTGACACAGAACTTTTCTTGAAATCTGGTACCACACAGCCTCAAAATAATACCAACCCTGTGAGCAATCTCATTCTGATTGGGATGTACTCTGCACCACACATGTCCCACTCTCCATACTACAAGCTTAATCTGCCTCTCTGAAGTCTTTCAGAGCAAATCCAGTTTTCACAGCAGAATCAAGAGAACTAAACCCATTTTTAAGTCCCTCATAAGGTCTCACTGTTGCCTATGTTCTCATTAATTGCTCCACTGAGAAACTGATAGGCTTCATTCTAGGCCTCTACAACACCCTTGGGGATAAGAATAAAGTTATTTTTCTCTTTAAAACATTTCTCTTCCTATTTTCCATAAGCTAAAAATCTTTTTTTTTCCTACTTGAATTATTGCAGCAGCCTTTGTTCAGGCTCTGACAGGGATGGAAAATACAATTTTTAGGTATTCAAACCCACAAAAAATAAGCTTCCTACATGATAGCTTGAATGTTTCAGCTTTCCATCCCAATTTCCTGACCCTGCGTAGATCAGGAAGCTGGAACAGTTGACCTCCCAAAGGCCTTTCCAATACATCTTCTCTCTTTCACACCAACAGATTGCTCCTTATTCTCCTGCAGCTTCCAGGCTATCCTTCCAATCCCTTACCCCTCATTCGGCATGGAGAGGTTACCCTTAGCTCCAGTTGTCTAATAATGGCAACTTCTGTTATTCACTCTTTAAAGTTTCAATTCAACATGTACATACTATTTCCCATAATCTCCTGAGAGCTGGGAAGAGCTTCCTAGCAAGTAAGCAAAAGTCACCCCTTTCTTCTCTTGTGTTTTTAACAGTTCCTTGCTGCAAAGTCAAAAAATAATGAAAAAGCCCCCCTCTTTCCTTGTGCTCATATCTTTTGTCAAAGACACAAAATGTAAGGAATTTTTGTTTGTTGATTAATTCAGTATAAGGGGATCCCAGTCTGTAGGTGAAGTTTCTAGACACTAAATAATACAAATCACAACACAAAGCAAAGATTTCACATTTCCAATACTTAATCCTGGAAGTAGTGTGCAACACACAGCCACGATTGTGATGGAATTACCTGGATCACTGTGTTTATTATAAAACAAAAGTTGCAGGATAAACACAGCCTTTCTAAGATCTGGCTTTTACTGCAGCCATTCAGTTTGATTCATTTATTGTCTCAAAAAAAAGACAATTCTTACTTACTTGTTGTCTTAAGTAAAGCAGACAGATTGATGATTATGTTAAACCAATGAGATGAATCAAAGCCAACAGGCTGCTCAGCAAAGCTAACAATTTCAATTTGAATTTTCGGAGTTTTAAATTTTTAGTGTTTCAAATCTGTGTGAAACTTGAGAAAGTCTGGCAATATCTTCAAGCTCCAGAAAGGAAATGATGTACAGGAGCACCAGGACAGGAAGCTGTTCCAGGAAGTCATAGTTACCTTGGCACAGACTGAGGACGTTCCAGAACTCTGGCACCAAACATTACAGCAATTTGAACTGGGGAAAAATGAAACCAAATCCAAGAGACAACAGATTTGTAAAAGTCTGAAACTTCTTTCCAATAATCTCAAGTTACGCAGGTACATCTTTTAAAAAAACAAAACAACCAAACCAAAACCAACCCAACAAAAAGATTTTTTTTCTATATTTTTCTAGGGAAAACATTATTTAACATGAATGTTCAGATTCATTTTTGGATCAATTTTTCCACCTACAAATAGATTTTTATGTAAAGACAGTGCTATTTACTCAGAGGGAGGTTAGTAAAACAAGTGAAAAAAGTACTTCAGTCATATGCTTTGGGGAAAATAATGATGGCTTTGACATCACGAGTCCCTGTTGTTCTGCTTCTTATCTTACATAGGTACAGCTAAATCAACATGAAATTGAAGGCAGTTCCCTTCTACAGGGATGTGGCATTTTTTGACTCATTCCTTTGTGATCCAGTACAACACCAAGCTGTCATTCTGTAAATCTCCTACTTAGTGAGCAACTGCCCATCCTGCAGTCAGCTGATTATTTCTGCTTCTGTGTCCAACTTGGAACTTGGCCTTTTGAGTTTACCACTGTTTTCTTCAGATCACTTACCTATTTTATCAAATTTCTGTAATAAAATTACTGGTTCACTATAAAACAGAATCCCGAATTCAACTTGCTACACTTTTAATGAACAATCAGCAGTACATTTTGAAGCTGCGTGTTCTTTCCTAACAAAATGAATGCAGCCATCCAGATTTGTACAGGATTTTTTTCTTTATTTTTCATGGAAATTGAAACTATACTGACTATAGGTCTATTTTGATGCAGCAGTTTTCCTTCCAAAGTATTTCGAAAGATAATAACAAACCTCAAGATTATGTGAATACCTTTGAAAGAGCTTTGAAAATTACATTGTTTTACTGTTAAGATGCTAAGATTTTTTCTTTATTTCCCCCCAGATATTCCTGGGGTAACTATATGGGAGGAAGGTACCACCTTTTCTTCCTTCATGTCTTTGGGTAGATGGCCCAATATTCTGCAGCTCTCTTTTCCATGCTGTATCACACTGCAGAATCAGTTTGCTGTCAGTTCCCCTTTGCTTTTTTGCATTCCAAGCATCTCAGTTCTATATAGTTGGTAATTTTCCTCAAATTCCTTATGCAAGTACAAAATGATCTACACAGTCATCTAAAAATGGTTGGGCTGATCTAATTCAAGCTGATATGAAAGAATGCTCCAAATCTTCTCATCCTGGGAATTATGAAGATAAATAATATTTTCACTCTACATTTATTTAATGTTGAATAATCAAGCAGGCTACCACACAAATATTTGAGTTTTTCTTTATTAGAAATTATTTATTTCTAGAAATAATAGTGTGATCTAGTTTGGCTATCCTAAAATATATTTAGCATTTCATTTTTAAATTAATGTATGTGAAGCTAAAATGAACTAACTTTGAAAATCTATTGAATTTTAAGTTTTCTATGAAATTTTCATTCTGAGAGTGCTGGAGAATATTTGATGACTTGTACTAATTGTTCACTCATCTAGAAATATAAGTAGACCTCTCTTCTCTTGCTCAACACTATCATCAATTAATTTTCCATCACAGCAAAATCAAATACAAAACCTTGCTCTATTCTTTTGGCTTCATGAAATTATTGAAAGAAATGTAATGATACTTTATTTCACTGGCCAAAAAGAACAGAAAACATCTCAAAACAAACATGGATGTTTACAGCTGTATGGTAGTTCTTATAAATTTAGTAAAATGGTAATGTTAATAGTTCAGCCACCTTATAAAAAAAGTTATCTAAAAATCCCAATCACATGAAAAGAGATAAAATCATAGGAATGGAAACCAGGAGATAATGACAGGAAATACCAACACTTAACAGGAAAACATTTTAGTGGCAGGAATGTACCAAATATTTAGCAGCAAGCCATAGGTCTGGTGAGAAGTATTTATCTGAACCCTCAGCTGGCAAATAAATCAGTATGGATAACTGGAATATTATTCCAGTTAATTCAATTATTCTAGTTTATTTAATATTATTCAATTATTCTTCTTCCAGTGTATATATGTGTGTGTGTATATATATATATAAATTTGTGGAGAATTAATAGAAAAATAATAGTGTGTGAATACTTAGAAGCAGCAAAGCTCTTAACAGGAGGTGAGGAGGTGTAAAAACATCTGATTGTGTGGAACAGCAAGAACTCTGGACAGGAATAATCTCAGTATGACAATACAAGTCACAAGCATAGTAATTTATACTTGTAATACTTCTAATTATGTTAGCATTTTTCTGAAAACGGCTTTATTTTATATTACAATTTTAATAAAAAATAGAGGGAAACCCCCCAATTGTAGAGATACTTTTAGAAGGAGGAAGAAATTACTACATTTTAGAAAAAAATGGCAACTGTGGCTTTCGATACTTCCTATAGGGTAGGAAACCTCTGAACCACCAATAATACTTTTCAAGAAAAAGCAGGCAGATCTTATTTATAACCTACTGAATTATTTGTAACCTACTAAAACCACAGAATAACAGCAGAAAACTGCTTGCTAACAATAATTTAACTATCTAAATCATTGCACCCACGTAACATGAAACAGATGTTTCATTGTGACATTATATTAATATCAAATGCTGCAGGAAAACCTTACACTACAGGCAATGAGTAAAAACCAAACAGCTAGAATCCTTTTCACCAGCATATATTCACATCTAAAATCTACTTTTATAAGGTAAAAAAAAAAAGAAAAAAAAAAGAAAAAAAAAAGAGGTCAACAAAAAAGTATAGAAGACTACTTCTTTGAAAGTTCTAATTTATAAAAAAATTATGAACAATTTTGCCAGGAATTAAAATGTGGTACAACTTTTTGCTTCAACTAATGGTGCAATAGGAACATCTGCAAAACCCCAGCATATTTAAAGAGTCTCTGAGCCTGAGCCAAGTTCAACAGGCAGTCCATTTTCTGTTGGTTCAGGACATACTCATTCCCCTTCTAGTCAAAACAAGCAGTAATAACTGGAATTAAAGATTGGTTTGTCATGGGCTGTGAGTGCTGATTGAAACTTTTTCCATGGTTTGTGCATATATCCAGTCCCTTGAGCTCAGAATGGCCTTTCCATCCATGGAACACTAACAGGGCTCACTTGCAGCCCTACCCAACAGCCTAAGGTGGTGTTATTATTTCTATCAAATTCACTTGAAATTGATCAGTTGCAAAAGCTGTAACAGGGAACCAGAAACACAAATATAAAACCCACAAACCTAAACATAGAAGTGCAGGCCACATGAACTCAGCAGGCCTAAAAACCTCTCAGTTGTGTTGAAGGAAGTGTTAGATTTTAATAAGCAAAGCACAGAGAATGTATTGGTCTTCTCTGAGACTGAGTGAAGATACACTCAAGTTTATTCTTGAAAAGAGATAACTAGTGGTACCCTCCTGCTACCACCATACCTCTTTCCCAAGATTCATGTATTTCTTGGGAAAGCAGATCTCCTCTGCCTCGGTGTAAATAATCATGGAATCACAGAATCACCAAGGCTGGATGAGACCTGCAAGATCATCCAGTGCAACCATCAACCCAGCACCACCACAATCATCCCTAAATCATTCTCCAAGTGTCACATCCCGACACCTCTTGAACACTTCCAGAGACAGTGAGTCCTGAACCTCCCTGGAGAACTTACTCAAATAAGATGATGATTCAATAAGATGATTCAATAAGATGATGTCTACCAAAGCTGTTCATAAGAAAAACAAAACTTCATTTGAAAATTACACTTTTCAAGTTCATAATAAAACCAGGATAATTATGAAGTCACATCTGTACATATTTTTTTAATGTCAGTACAGAATCAGAATACAAAAGCAGTCTATTTTAAAAAAATCAAGATCTCACCAATCCAAGGTGTTTCTGTGCTATCAGGTCTCAGGCTGATAGAGCAGTTGCTCCGAAGAGACTGCAGTTGCATTTATGAACTCTTCCATTTCCAGACTAGGCCATAGCTCATCTCATCTATCCCCAGCATTTACTGAATTAAGGTGTCTTTGGCTTAGTATTTTCAGAGGACTGTTTCCCCTGTGAACTATGATCAAAGTATCTCGTGACATGACCACCTGCTAAGCTAATCCAATACTGAGAACCAACATTATAAGACTATACAGAGCAAAAACTACCTCGGGCAAATAGTTCCAGGGAAATTGGGAAAATGCATCATTATTTCAGATGTTCTCAGAGGCCAGTCTATCTTCTGAGATTAATTTAGTGGTGTCCTCACTGCCCTTCTTTTCCTGGCTGTCTGCTCATGAAGTAGTTTTGCACTTGTATGGCCTCAATCACCTGTTCCATTAGCAGTTGATTGTGTCAAATTAGGGAGTTCAAATCTGGGTGGCTCATAACATGGCTATAGAAACAAATGTGGTGGCACAGAGCATTATGAGTTATTAGCCATAAGAATGCTGCTTTCTGGCCTGTATTTGTTGCTAAAATCTCTGTCATTGTCGTATAATGAAACTATCAATGTTGCTGGGCTTTTTCATGTATTTAGATTTACTGTCACATGTTTTTGTTTTTTCCATTAATCATACAATAATCTTAATTTAATTCATAGGAAAAAGTATGTTAGCCAAATCAGTCCCATCTTTCATGAAATTTATTGCAGATCAATTCTGTTAGATTATTCCATTATATGCCACCCAACATTTGTAATTATTATTAGCCTCCTGGGATGCTATAATTTCTCTAAGTCTGAAATGATGAAATTAATTCCTAAGACAAATTTTCCACCACCTGAAAATTACCTACAATTGTGAAAGAAAAAAAAGAAAAAAGGCAGAAGAAATTAATATCAAGTACCACGAGATAAATATATTACCAGATTCAGGGTTTGGGTTATGTAAATTTTACTACAGTGCCAAAAGAAAGTTTTCCTAAAAGATCAGACCACAGTTATATTACCAGTGGCTATAAGGGACAATAAACATCCCATAATGCAAGTGCAACAAGTGTAAAATGTTTTAACAACCCCTACATGTAAATTGTTCATAGAAATAAACACACCCTTAAAGATATCTCAACTGGCAAGACTATAAAGATTCTGGTTTTGTTTTTCTTTTATTCATAGAATCACAATGTATTGGGTGTTAAATTATGTGGTTAAGTAGAAATACCCATCCAACTGCTCAGTGGCGGCTTAGAAGTTAAACTGGGATTTTAACATTTGTAAAAATGTAAAAATCAAAACTAATAGGACAGTTTGAAGCTCAGCACTTAAGACTATCTGAAAACTCTGGCAAAAGCTCTCCAGAAATAAACGTTCAACTCACATTTTCAGAGACAGAAAAAGAAAATCTGCATTACAAAGCATGCAACCGAGACAAAAAAATTTAACATGAATAGTAAACTAGACAGCTATGAAATGATGGAATACAAGTGGTCCTAAGTACCAGTAATTCTCCCAGAGTTCTCTTAAAACATTACATATGTGCTTGAACAGTGTGTCGGCTTTTAATATTGACTTTCTTTTTGCTGCTGTCACAGCTGAGCCTACATGAGAGGAAAGTCATCATCATTCACGCAAGTTGCTCATAAAGATCATGCTCCAAGCCACAAGTAAAATTCACTTGCTTTGGTAGACAAGGTTAAAACCCCCATATATTCCAGTGTTACTAAAATTAATCTGGTTTATTTCCTTCCATTTAATTGAGAAAAGTCAGAAGTTGACACTGTCATATCTATAGGTGGGTTCCTGACATGAGTGATAAAACTGACAAGTGAGAATAGTACTGAGGTGAACATTTATAAACACATCCACATATATGTGTATATAAAAAGACATACTCCATAGAGCTTTACTTTTTCTACTGGCATGCCAAAAAGGAAAATAAAAAGCAAGCCTTGAGTTAACTGTCAATACTTCCATTTACTGACTGAAAAACAGTTACTTTTACAAATCTTAGATCTGACAACAATGGTTTACATCTCTCAACATCAAATTTAATTTTAGATCTCTCTGGTATTTCAGTGCTAAAATGTAGGTTTTAAAGTTGAACATTAAATATTTGTAGCTCCTAATGAGCTGCATTCAGTTTAATCACTAATTTTCAGATTAAAGGTCAGATTCCAGACTATCTACTAAGGCAGGCCTAAACCAATAATTTCCATGTTTTTCAAGTTTTTCTTTTATCCTGTTGATACCCCACATACAGCAACAGCAAATAAATTTGAATAAATGCTTAAAATTTTTATCTGAATGTCAAATATAGCCAGGTAAAATCTATAATTTTGATGGTTATTGTGGCTAATATATATTGATCTGGGGTAATCATAATGGCTAAATCATGTATCTGATATAAATATATATAATCTGATATAAACCATACATCATATAAAATAGCTTTGATTAACACTCAGAGATATCCACAGTACTCTGTAAAAGAACCTTATTGTGTGAATAAAAGGAAAAAGTCCTACTCAGTTCCATAAGTTAGTTTTATTTTACAATACACAATCTCTAGTCCTTTGCACTGAAACAGTTACATCTTTGAAGGCAAAAAAGCCCATATTCATCCAAACTACATTCTAGAATTTAATGTATGAAAAATAAATGATACCACTGAAATATTTGATACATGAAATGAATATTTCTTTTATGTATATGCACAATACAGACTACCATGCCATTAAAAAAACATTTCATACATGAGTGGTAATGAGGATTCAGTGCAAAGGGGGTTACAAAGCCCTTGTCATTCTGCTTTCACAGATGATGTTACTACCTGGGAAGGCTTTAGAACTCGAATGTTTGCAGCCCAGCACAGGGATAATAGGACAGTGAATGCTGTACTGTACTTCCTAAAGCTCTTTTTATCTCTAGCAGTGTAGGGAGAAGCAGCACACAAGGTTACTTCCATTCTTATTTGTGGAAAACATGAGGTGAGAATAAGGTCAAAACAAAACTGATACACAAATAGAGGAAAAAAGAGACATCTCTAACATGTTCCTCAGCTTGCATACTCTTCAACAGGGTCCACAAGAATACAGTATATACGAGAAAATCCCCATTGTTAAAGGAGAAAAGAAACATGATTAATAGGCTTTCTCCTGGTCTTTTCATGTTACTGTTGGAAGTGACATTTCTTTAAAAAATAAACCAAACCAACCAAACAAACCCATTTCTCAGCATGAAAATGCCAAGTGTAACTGAAAAAGAAAATAGCTACCTGCCCCCAAAGCCACTTACCAAAACTGATTAATAACTGTTGCTTTTAAACTTTTGAACTTGCATACCTAACAAAGTTCTACAGATTAAACCTGTAAGTCTCTACAGAAAATTAACTATACATGATTTTAGAAATCTGATTCTTCAAAAAGCAGAGCTATGTTGCACCACAGATTACAATGTGTTGGGATCTGTTATAAGACACATTAATCAATACTTTTCAGTTTGGGATACACACAGTACAACAAAACAAAATGCATACAGATAGCAGATACTCAAAGTCTGCACTGCTGTAAGCAAGACAAACTTTTCACAGTATAATGAATAGTATATAGAATAGTAAGTATTCTATATAGCTTTTGTTTATTAGTTTGTGTGTATGAGAGAATTTACCTATAATGTAAGCCTAAATATACATGAGTGCCCAAGAACATGTTTATTCCAAGCACTAGAGTGGGCATATGTGTGTTTAGAGTCTTGAAAAAGATTTTTATATTTACAGAATCTAACAAACTTTAAAATATAAGTCAATACTCTGCAAATGAAATACCTTTGTCCATCACAGCAGATGTTTTAATATGGGTATAAAAATTTACTTTATTGCAGTATTGTCATACAATTCCAAATTATTGTTGCATAATTCCATGGCGTTTTAATAGGAATTTCAAAAAAACTACAGAAATACATACTTCCACAACATTGCCTCCTCTGAATTGCTGTACCAGGAAGCACACTGCCATAGAACTCTGCCAAAATGGAAAGATCAGCCCAACATGCAGAGGCACAGAAAAAGTAAAATACTCAAGTAATTTTATTGAACACCACTGGGATTTTTTGAAACATTATTCTTTGATTTATAGTGGAAGAAACTGTCAATACCACCACTCCATTAAAAAACTTCTTTATGTACAAATAGCCAGGACAAATTGCTGTTACCTTGGTAATTTGTTAGCATGTGGTTATTTCAAATAAAAATATTGCATTGATTTTATAATACTATACTATTTGCATGGATTAAAAGATGAAGAATGGAAAGTGTTATGAGTGCATCCTGGTTACCATGGACACATTCCATTCTCAATGTTATTTGGAGGTGCAAGTGGTAAAAGAATTCATTACCACACTGCTCATTCCACTGGCATTTTCTTCATTAAAAGAGAGAAGAGTAAAGGATGAGCAAACACAAATCTAAACAGCAGCAACTAAACAAGGCTTCAGGTAAAAAGTCATTGCATTTTTTAAACAAATAAAATAACTAAAATATTTAAGTGAAAATTACCAAAAATTAAACTATTCAGGAAGTATCTATTGTCAAAATGAATCTGAACTGTAGATTACCAGAAGTATGGAACTCTTTACATTGTATGAGAAAATAATATTTGAAATTTGTAATATGGTGAGCCAGCTTTTAAGAATGTGGGTCTCACTCTTCCTTTAATCTCATTTGGAAACTACAGAAGTAAAGACAAGTCTCACACATCAGACTCATACTGTATAATAAGAAACCTCTGGGGGAAGCTGAGACAGTGTGAATTGTGAAACCCTGTACAAAGGCAAATATGAGAAACTTTCTCATTCCCCAGCACACATTTTTAGGATTTCAAATTTCTTCAGATTAAGCTTTTTGCTTTGCTTAAAACTAGTAACTCAAAATACAATTTCTCAGATTACAGGCTATATGGAGGTTAATTTTCCCCTTAAATTATTCTCCTTTAAATAGTTAACCATTCATTAGCGAAGGAAGGTGACTACAGAATCTAGAAAATAATACTGTTGAGATTCAGATCTAGATTCAAACATTTTCCTCTGTCCCAGGTGAATGGCCTAAATCCCCAGTCTTTGTTTTTAGCCTTGGATTTGTTACGACAGTCCAAGATCTCATTCCACTGTACAGTGAAGGAGCCGTTGTGTCTTCTACAGAGAAAAGTCACATTTTCAGTTAGTCTTAGAGACTTTATTTGTACTATATCCCTTTTCCCAACCTATTTTATCCCACATTATATTACTTTTCCATTGTATTTTTTAAAAAAATACAACCTGTGCTTTTGGTTGTGTTTTGTAGATTGGAGAAGACCATAAAAACTTGATTTCAAAATGAGAGCATTCAAATGCTTCTGGCACTTATTTTATAATTTTATCTTATTTTATAATTTTATCTTCTTTTGTCTTGCACAGTGTTGTTGCATTTTTACTACAATTTCAAATCGATCTATTGGTTTTCAAACAATTCACTTCCATTTTGGTTAAGAAATTGCCCCTTCACCCTCACTTAAATCTTTACAAAATAGAAGTGGAATAAATATCAGCATTACTGAAATATCTTAAAGGAGATAACTATAAAATAGATATTTCTAAAATTTTTACTTATGAAAAGGCACCCTCTCATCATAATTATTTCTACTCTTACTCTAACATCATTGCATCTAATTGAGAAGCAGATACTGTAGTAGAGGGTTGGATTTTTTTTTTTACTTTATAATGAAGTTTTTCACACAGTTACATTTACATCCACACTGTAGCTTTGACTGCATAAGAAATGAAGGAAAATTTGAGTTGGACAGCAGAAATCTTTATGCTTAGACAAAACTATGCTCATTCTGCGAGTGAATGAAGCTGAGGCTTCTAGGTAACTTTAAAAAATGTAAAAAAGGTACCTTAAAATTCTACTCAATTTTCACCAAGAAGAAAATTGTCTTGTGTCTAAACATATCTTGTGTCTAAACTATGGAAGCAGCTAGCCCTGACGATGGACAGGCATTTGCAAAAGAACTAAAATAAAATGTTTCATAACGTCACAAAGAGCTGGAGTGAGGCTATCCTTAGGCATGGACACTGACCCAGCTCAAGCCAATGCTATTTTGATCCCTGTGGGATAAGCTGCTGTGGAACGATAACACACATGGGCAATTGTTTCATGTGAGGCTACAATGGCATATTGTGATTAACTTAAAAGCAAGAATGCAGATCTTGTGGAACTGAAGAATCTGTTAAGTCTCCTTTTTTCCTTCCTGCTTCCAAAACCAGTTAGACTCTTGGTAATGAAAATATATGACTGGCCAAAGCAGATTATTTTGAAAGTGATTTGGTTAATATGCAAGAATGTGAACACTAGCAAATGCAGCCCGCAAAAAGGGACTATACTGGTTTCAGGACTGGTGCTGGTATGTAGCTCAAAATTACTGGCAGGGTTTGACCTGAAAAACAAAGTAAAATGGACTATCAAGAGGTTGCAGTTAGTGAAGTCCTAATTTATTTGAGTTTCTCAGAAGTTTTTGAAGGACAACTTTTTAGGAGAAAGCACAAAAAATGAAACACATCTGGGTGCAATAGTGCAAGAGTCCACTCAACTGAAATTAAACTATGTACTGGTGCCATTCCACATTTCAGGGATGAACAATATGAAATCAAATAGGTTAGGGCTGTTACCTAATATCCCTGTGGAATTGGATGCTTTTTGTTCTTTTGGCAATTTATTGACTTTCTTCTCAAATTTAAGGTAGGGCTTACAAGGTCCCTGCTTCCTTTCACAACTGATACAAAACCTCAACATCTGCATTTGGTATATTAAAGGAAATTATACAAATTACTATTTTGTCTACACTGATAGGATTACATCTCTACAAGATAATAGTTTCCTTCTGAAATGCACTCAGGGGAAGAAAAAGTAGGTTTATTTGGCATTCACTTGACGTAGTCCATTTTTCAGTATTTCTAAGAGATGTACACTTCATATATGCCAAAAAATCTAAAGTGTAAAACCTAATACCCAGCTGTGCTAAAGTAACTGTTCTACAAGAAAAAAGCTGTACACATCATTGAGTTGAAATTCTGGACAACAGTGTGTACTTGAAAGTTTGTACAGATTATTCTCAGGACCACATTAGTCATCATTGGAAACCCACATACTTCCCTTCCTTATGTCTGCTTTGGTTTTGGAGAAAAAGAAGTTTTACTATTAATAGCAAGGAAAGCTAAAACAACTTAGTTAGCAAACAAAAATATAACAGTGACTGTAGCAGAGTCCAGAGGTAAAGACAATGACACATGGAAAAAAGATAACTTCCTGCTGTCCAGGCAAACTGTTTTGTGCAGTGCTTTTAACAAATATTTCAAGTGCATGGAGAGAAAAGTCTCAATTCCAAAATTTCACATGTAGCAACCATGAAGCTGATAATTTTTCCCTCACTTCACTTACACTTGGAAACATCAACCCACTTAAACCAAGGGATTAGCTTTGCGTGTGTGTGTTCATGACTACCAATGGCTCCCACTTAAAGCATTTGAAAAATGTTTCAATAAAATACAGGAGGAAAATACAATAAAAAGATTGGAAATAATAATTGACTTTTCATTTGAGGAATTAATTAATTAATTAATTATATTGAGCAGAAAATCTATTGTCTTGCCATGGTCTCCTCCCTTTCTCTCAATTACACACCTGGTTTATTCCTATTTTAGTATCTTTCTTCCATGGTTTTCCCAGAGCTTGTGGGTGGGAGAGAGAATAAATAAAAAGTGAAGAAACTAAGGAAAAAAAAAAAAAAGTAGGTGAAGCTATTTATCACAGCTGCTTAAGCACCAGTGCTTTGGAAACTAAGGTCTACCTTAGTTTGTGTGGACTTGTGCACACAGATCAGAGAAACAATACAAGAGCAAAACAATGCAGGAGGGAGGGGATATGCTGAAGGGAAAGCAAAACTATCAGAGGGAATAAAATATTACTCCAGAGGATCAGAGTCTTCAATTATGAGCATGATACTTGCCATTTATTAACGTGATTAAACAGGCAGACATAGATCAGACTGCCACAAAGAGATTATTCCACTACTTAACAGAACAAAGCATGCAAGCTAAGTGCAAGATATAACATTCCTTTCTAGATGGATAAGACATTGACAGGTTTAATTTAAAACCATTTCTTTTAGTTTTGGCCTCCTTAATTCAGTTGCAAGATCTCCCTGTTACAATGATTTTTTTTTCCTTTGCATTTGAGTTAGAATTTGTTTCCTCTTTATTATAGTAAAAAACTCTAAACAACAGAGCAGAGCAGTCAGGCTTCTGCTATCTGTATAAAATGTCCTAAAGTATTGCAGTGTTACAGTGCAAAGTAATTTTTAGGGAATCTGCACCTCTTTTAGCAGGGTCTGTACATATAACTGGCAACCCTTTTTATTACAGATGAAGTCTTAGTTAAATCATCCCACTGCTCCCTTCTTGGATACTTCTTATCTTCCTGATTTGCATATATCTGCCACCAGTTTAATCTAATATCTGCTGAAAACAGTTTTCCTATATTCTTACGTGGGCAGCTCACTTTCAGCACTGACATTTCCTACTCTAAATTTTGAGGAACATCTATTGGACTGGCCCCTAAAATCTCATCACATTTTTTGAGAACAAACTGACATTATCAGTGTGCTTTTCAAAGTTCCCTTGGTGCCTATTTACAGCTTTAATTCCACCTCAAATCAGAAGACAGGGACTCTAAAGAATGTATCACATGGTGCAGGCATTCCGATATACTCGACTCCTACGCATGTCTCATTTTCAGAAAAAGCTGTGTTAACAAGTAGGCCCTTTCTCTCCATCAGTCATCAGCCCATACTACAGGTAGCATGTGCTACCTGTTGGTTGGTTTTTTTCCTGTTTCTTCAAATAGTAGGGTTTTTTCAGCCCAATTTTAATTACTCATTTTACATGAAACTTAACATTTGTTACCTTTAGGTTTCAGTCTCATTGTAAACTGCACAGGAAGAAACAACTGTACAACTCAGCTGTAGTACAACTTACCAAAAGCTGAAATCTCTCATTATCATTTGTCATGATAATCTGATGTGCACATGTATTAAAACATACATTGCATTTTCTGTCACAAGTATCTGCTTGCTTTTTTGATGCTTTCCAGCCACACAGCTTCTCTTGCCTGCAATCCCCATCTGCTGTCATTCCTTTCACTCTATTGTTCACTATCATCCTATTATGTTATTTAGAACTCTGGCTTCAGTCAGTCTCCCAGGCTTCTGCTTCTACAGTATTGAGCTTTTCAACAAATGATTTCTATCATTTTACTGTGCACTAGTGTTCATTCTTCTAGTTCCCACCCTTCTCCAGATAATTTGTGTAAGTCAGGTTTCAGCCAACGAATGACATTTACACTGGTTGTACCCAGTGCGCAGTTTTAAATCTAATTTTGTCAAGTCCATCCAAAAGCTGCAGGCACTTTACTTTGGTCTTACTTAGGCTTATTTCAGTTTAAAACAAACTATTTTAGTCTATACCTAATCAAAATCAAGCAAATCTTTAGAATAAAAATCCATAGAGAAGTTTAGACCAGCAACTTTGTTTAAAAATAATTTTTAGGTCACACTGGTGCATCTTTAGATAAGAGCTTTTGTAGCCTCTCTCACTTTGAGATAAAAATTCTGAACCTTTTCTGGCTTTGCATTCTACACTTCTTGCCTTCTTCTTTCCCTTGAACACTTTGCTGAGTGCATTTAATTACTTTTGATAAATGAAAAAATGTTTAAATACATGGTATGCCTAGTCAAGTAAACATCTCTGACATTTCTTCATCATGAATGCTAGCTACTGTGTATATGGAAAATGAAATAATGTATACTGCTCTTGGTTAATAAAGTGACAGAAAAAAGGAAATAATTATTTTTCTAACTTGAAGCAGGAAAAAGGAAAACAAGACAACAGGAAAGAACACAAACTCACCTTTGGTAATATGAAAATAGAATTACACCTGGACAGAGAACAAGATTAATAATGATTTACTACCTCTAAGTAAGGCAAGTGGAAACTATAACTAAATCTTTGTTTCTAAAGAACAAGCAGTGGCAATAAGGAACATGTGAACATGACTTGGTTATAGCAAGAAATGTTTACATTATTAAGCAGAAAGTAGTTGTGATTGCTTACCTTGAGAAACTATTACACCTTCATGACCTGAAAATCATCCTTGTCAGGTAGGACTAGATGAAGTATGATACTTTTAAAGAAAGCCACAAATATTAAAACCATGCAGAAAACTTAAAATGAGAGCTTAAACATTGCAATTCTGTGAGATCCTGCCATCTGTATATTAAAGATTAGTTATAAGTAGACAAAACCCAGCTGAGACAAAAGTAAAAAAAAATATATATATAGGCTACCAAAGATATAGTAAAACCAGATTAATAGTGAATTAACTAAGATTACATTATCATCTTTAACATACCTTAATTGAAACTGATATGAGAATATTCCTATGCATCTTCAAATAACAGCTCAACCACTATTGAAAAAGAATTTTATAAGCCCACACAACAGCACGGCATCATCATGGGCTCACTAAGGACTCAACTTCACAAGTAATAATCACTCCCTATCAGTTTTAGATCTAATTTCAAATCAGTAAATAAATGTTTAACAGTGTTAAGCATTTGGTAATGTTTGTGAGGAAAAAAAAGCCAAAACAACCATCCTTCAAAAAAGAGAATTCTGTGTCTCCTGTGAAGGTAAAAACCCACCACTTACATTGCTGTATGTAATGCCTTCTGTAGAGAAATCTTGCTCCACTAATAATGAAAGTCCTGAAATTCCAGCATTGACAGTGTAACACATCACAAATTGCATTTCAGTTGTTAAAAGCCCAAATTTTCCTATGTCAGTTCTTGTGCTGTATTACATCTTCAATATTGCACCATGACCAAAGAATTCCCAAATCTTCCCCAAAACCTTATGGATAAGATCTAGCAACTGCATACACACAGAGGTGGCACATCAGGGAAGAAGTGAGAGGTACCATCAGCCATCCAAAACATAACATGTCACAACACTGCTAAGCCAACTTATTTTAGCTTTGGACAGAAACACTTGGACAACAATATTCATGTTTTTCCAGTGCAGCATTATTTCCCCAGAGAAACTGTCTACATTTTCCAAGCAGCTCTACTGTTTACTTTGATGTCTGAATTAGAGACAGCAAAAAAGCAAAGGCGATTTCCCTATGTATTTTAGACTTAACAAACATTTTCTTGATAATAACTGCTTAATACTCTGTGACACCATTACCATGAAAATGCTTGATTCTTTTGGAAATATACTTTTTCAGCATAGCACAGCATTTCCTGAGCTGGGACAAAATGGCTGCCTTCTCCTGGTCTCAACAAACTATACTTGAAATATTTCTACTTTACAACAAGAACAAGTTTCTATTTTATGCAGTTTAAGTCCTCCATACAAAGAGCTCATAATAAAAATATAATTTTTTAAACTCCCTCTTGAGAAATTTCTGTGCTCTTTTTGTTTGCTAAGAACACAAATCTCTGTTTAAAGAGTCAAACAAGAGACTTGGATAGAATCCAGCTAGGTAGTAACTGGTATGGCATCCCTCAGGTTTCAAATGTAAATAAAATAGTAGAATTCTGAAAAAGGTTCATCTCCCACAGATCTTTACTTAAAAGAAGACTTATCTTTCTAAAAATTGTTTTGTGTAACATGAAATTATTTTCAGCTCAATTACTATTAGAACATCTGTTAATTTCCCCCCCTCCATCCATCTGGCTTAAGCACTTCAAATGGCATCTGCTGTCAATCAAAAAGGTTACATATCAAATGTCATCATAAAGACTTAAAAACCAGCCCAAGATATAACAGTTAAACGTATGGTACCTTTTTTCCAAATGGAGGAGCTGTCTTTGCAGGTTTAATAAATCATGAAGGTTCTCACAACTGAAAATCAGCCAGCCTACCTCTACAAGGATTATTTTTATTAATATCTCCTAAAATGGAAATTTTACTGAAAATGATAAGTTGTTGGGGTGTTTTGTTTTGTTCAGTTTTTGTTTGGCTTATGTCGTTGGTGGTGTGGTGGTGGTATTTTGTTTGCTTGGGTTTTTGTAGTGTAGGACTTAGAGAGATCAGTTACAGAATTGGGTTGTTTATTGAAAAGGATTTTTTTTTAAGCAAAAAGGTTCTTAAAGATTTAAGTAGGTTCAAAATTTTTGCTTACAACTAAAAAACCCAGAAAAAAACCCTGTATTTTTAAAATTGAAACAGCTAATTGGCAATTAACAATAGGAACTTTTAAGCAAATACTGTAGTACTCAGTATCCAAAATAATGTGCTGTGCTCAGAATGTATTGATTTAATCAGAAGCTGATTGAAGATGTAGAGGCGAATACTCAACAATAGGAGCAATGAGGGGTAAAGAACAAGAACATTCATCAGAACTGTTTGCCCAGTTACTTACACTGTTTGCTCATCTACATGTCCTGTGTGTATCTTTTAGAGAACCCGGTTGCTGATCTCTGGCCAAACACACAATTCTGCAGTTGCATATTTGACAGAGGTCAGTTATCCTGCCTGTTACAGGAGCAGATCATGTGTGGAATATTGCACAGAACCACGGCAGCCCTGTGAATGTACCATGCTGGTCTTTTGTGGGTAAGTAGCTGAACATTTTACTAACATGACAAAATCTTCTGATTAGTGTAGCATTCATTAAATGGTGACAGATGCTAGTATTAATTACATGTTGAGCGGATCATTTTCCCATTACATTTCTTTTGTTACCAGCCTCATCATTCCAGTTATCAGCCTGCCCTATAAGCAGATTAAGCACCAGACTTTTTTTTTGAGGGGGGGGATGTGTGTCTATATTCCTTGTTTGACCAAAATGAATGACTGATCTTTCCTACACTACCCCACCATCTGGATTCCTCTTGCACTTTTCAAAACCTGTACTTATCATCTGTTAGACAATTTATAAGAAATGTTATTTTGAAAGGTTATTTGTGTGGCTCTCTCAAGCCATCTTACATTTAATGCTGGAAGCCATAGAATTAATCGCCTGCCTTGTACAAACAGATAACATCTATTGTTTTTTTGTGATAAGCCTTGCCAAATTATAATTGGCATATCAAATATTAATTTGGCATTTCAAGATTGAAAAACATGTGCAGTTAAAGGTATACGTGAAAGAAACAAGTTGCCATCCCTCATGTCAGTCTTGAACAAAAAGATTCCCATTCTGTGTAATAGTACATGCACTCAAACAAAACAAAAATTATTCACCATTCCCATGAATACTAACAGGATTCCTAGAAGACATTTTATGGCCAAGAATGATTTTTTTATTTATCATGTTTATTCTGACATGTACACCAACTTTTTCTTCATAACAACTCAGAGCAGTCCTGGAGAAGAAAAAAGAAAACAAATAATAATAAAAAATTTGAAAAGTACAAATGGCAAAGTCATTCATTTGGAAATAATTTCTGCCATACACCAGAAGGTTATAAATTGAAAGTTGACAGAGGAGAAAGACATTGGAATAATAACTAATCGAAGGATGATCAAGAGTCATTAATGTGATTTTGGTAGAGAAAGTTAAATACAGTCCTAAAATTTAAATCACCCAGGATTTTCCAGAAGACATGGGAAATAACAATGCTTTCGCACATGGTATTTGTTAGGCTTATTATTATTAAGAACAAAAGTATTAATGGGAATAAGTGCAATGAAAAGATGAGAGTGACCAAGAAGCAGAGAGTCTGTTTAACAATTGGAGACTGAAAAAACAAAACAAAACAAAGCCTATCCAGAGTGTGTACTTATTAAACATATACAATATATCATATATATACACACATACATATTTACAGCATTGTTACCTACACAAAAGAAATCCAAACAAAATAAATGTAAATTAATCTGCATAACTGCACTTCTAACCATCAGAGATGTGATGATCTGAAGCAGTTGTATGTATGAAGTAGCAGAGGAAGAAAAGCTTCACTACCTTTGAAACTCATCTAATCCCATTTATGCTATGAAGATCTATTACGTAGCTGGATGAAACAGCAGGCACTGGGACTGAATGACCTGAAGTTGTCTTCTTCAGTCTTATATTTCTGTAGTGGAACTGGCAGAGGCCCACACAAGGGAAATATGTGGAATAGTTTCTGTGCATTTGTCAAATTATGATTGCTGACTTAAAATAGCTACTTGAAAAAAAATTATTTTCACTGATGGCTCAGATGATCTCTCCTTCCACACAATCCATCTGGGTGAACACTATTCTGTGAATGCTTATTTATGCAACTAAGTTTCTTGCCCTAACACATTCTTAAGATCTTCTGTATTTGTACAGGATTTCTGGTTCTGTGACAGTTTGACTTGATAGTCAGGTGATACCTGGAAATCCTGGCCAGGACCACAGGTACACGAGCCTTGAAGCTTTATAAGACATGCCCAGTAAATTGATAACTTCATCCTGAAGGAGCTGAATTTACTGCTCACGTAAAGCCCAAGTAGATCATTCACAGAAGGGCAACACTGGACAGAAGTATGGGAGCTTTCATACAAATCCACCATGCAGCCACAAACTCCCCTTTTTGCTTTTAAAGAAAAACAACAGACAGTGCTGAAACCACTCATTTCCAAGAATGGGGCTATTCAAAGTAGCAGGTTTCAGCATTCATGTAACCCTTGCCAGGTTGGAGGCTTAGACCATGAGGCCTCTCAGGCAAAGGCTGTTACTTATTAGGAAACTGCAAAATAGCAAACTGGGAAGGTGAACCAACAATGAGGCCTCCTCCAAGCTAACCCAGGATGGGTATATAAATATATTTCACATGAGATACAACTTGGAACATCAGTGATGTACATACTTTCAACAGCTATTTTCGACAGTCTCTTCTCAGGAGATTCCTGGCCTGTAGAAAGGTTAACTAGCATCCAGAAATTCTACATGTACAGAAGTTAAAACTGGAGACACTACTTACGTGAAGGTGTTTTGAGGAGTAAGGAATTAAAATTTGAGTGCATTGGGGAGTTTTGCTGGAATCAGATAGATTAGCTTCAGAAAATATAGTGATATATTCAAATACATACATTCACTGTACAATACTCAAATGATCTTATTGCCATAAAATCAAAGCTGAATTTTTTAAATAGTCCAAACCAGTTATTTTTCAATGACACCAACTTCGTGGTAATGCTTTGTACAATGAACATTTGCAAAACAGCTTGAACTTACTTACACTGACAGTTATGAAGCTTTTTTTGCATGGTTTTTGTTAACTGACTTAGGTTCGTTTTCAGGATGTATTTGAGCAGCTGAAAACAAACCCAAAAATAGGTACCTGAAGTGTGTGACAGGAAACAGATATGAGAACTAAAAACCTGACAACAGTAGTTAGAACCATCTTATTTTTATTATCTGAGTGCAAAAATGAATAGCAAAGACCCCACAACACTCATTCACATTCCACAGAAGAGCAGAGCACTGGTAGGATTCCTGTGGGGTCAGTGGGACAGGCCCATTACAAGACTTCAGCCACTCAAAGGCACATATTTCCCAGTTATTGTGCAGCAGTTCTTCCCTGAAAGAACATATCTTCATTATTTTGATTTACTTTATGAAAACAAACTGAAAACTCCCTCCTAGTTTAAATATATGTTGTGGGGTTTTGGTTTTTTTTTGGTTCTGGTGAGACATTTAAAAACTTTATCAGAAACGTTTCTGAAACTTGACATCTTCTAAATCAGTATGTCCAGCTTGAGACAAGCATTTATGTTTGTCTCTCTAATAAATATAAAATAAGTAAACTGAGTAAAAAATGGGTCAAAATGAAACAGAGATTATAGTATATTTGCAATTTTATTTCATAATCTTATAAACTCATAATCAGATTTCATTTTATTTTCATGTTAAATTTCCTTTGTTTTACTGTCCAACATTTCTCATTGGTTATTCTATTAGATTACTCTGAAAAATACTCATATTGCACATTTTGCAGGATATTTTAAACCAAAGGTTCAAAATACTCTTCCGGGATATTTAGCATTGCTTATTTCCCTGTTTGAAAAAATAGTTACTTACACTGGTGAAAGGCAGGACACCTAACATCTCCAGGTACAATGTGGAAAATATATACAGCCTTCCCATTCCCAGATGTTAATTTTATGTTCTTGGAATGACAAGTTGGATTATTGCTTACCCTTTTTACCCTATTGCCTTAAGTCTGATTACCCTAAAAGTGCAGTTAACCTTATCTTTCTTTAGAAGGAATACTTAAGGATTTGTTGTTTAATTGTGTTAAATGTCGCACCGCATTTACTTGTGAGGCCTTTCTGAGAGTAGACTTACGTCTGTTTTAAGGGTACAAAATCACGATGTGTATATACTACTTTGCAAGGTTACTAACTCACCATTTTGAAACATTTCTATTTTCTCCTTTCCTCTGGTTCCTCTCCCAGAGCCTCATCGCACAGGCTGGGGAAAGTCCAGGTAGAAGCGATCTCCCACACACTGGGGCTCCTTGTCTGGACGCCGTTTCGCCTGGAAATTCGCATGTTGGTGGCCGCCCTCAGGCCGCCAGGCGCTCCCAGCCCTCGGGAGGCCCGGCCAGGCCCGGCCAGCGGCACTTACTGGTGGCGCCTCCCGGGTCGTTTCCTGGCGGCGTTAACGGGGCCCCTCGCCCTGCCCCGGCACGGAGGAGCTCCTTCCCCGCGGAAAAACCCTCGCTAAAGCCGCTGCCGCCTCAGGCTGCCGCTCTGCCTTCCTTCCTTCCTTCCTTGCTGGGCGGCGGGGAGAGCGGCGGGGAGAGCCG
>VWZU01015904.1:2278429-2366941 GCA_013397095.1 Sterrhoptilus dennistouni | reverse complement strand
TCATTTTCTCAAGTGTTTTCTGAATTATTTGCTTTGATAGTGTTCACAATAAAGTGCACATGCTGAACTGCAAAGATCTGACCTTCATAAAAGGTATGAAAGGGTCTGAGTCATGTTCTGGAATGTGAACCTTGAGTTGTAGGGAGCAATTTGGTGTTTCAAAATGGAAGCTGAGGTTCCCTGGTACTTTTTGAATAAGATGGCTTTTTTTAAGATCTGAAAGGCAAGGTATATTTCACATTTATTCTGCTTTCAGAGCAACTTCTTGCTGACAAGTTGGGTTGTATTGTATGAAGTCCAAATAACTAAACTTAGTGTAAAGAAGAGCAAATAGTTGCTAGACTTTTGTAAAGCTGGAAATAAAAGAATACAAACATGTTCTTTATTTTTCTGATGTATGCATGTGTTTTTGGGAACAAAAGTGTTAAACTTTCAGGAGGCTGTCAAGCCCTGAGATGGGCATTAGACTTAATACTAGCAGTGTGTGCCTTCAGTTTTGTGGCTGGCTGTTTGAAGTGTGGTTAATACCAGTTTTTATTAATGCAGAGCAGTAACTCTAATTTTTTACCTTGATTTTCAGATGTAGTTTTTAATAGTAAAACTGTAAAGAAAAATAGGTCTTTGACAAATTCATGCCCTAATGTAACTAAGTGTAGATTCTGCTGTATTTGCTTTTAGAAAGCATGTATGCTGTTTTGTTCTCCCTCATTTTTCTTCATATCTGTCTTACTTGCCTTACTTTGAGGTTGTGATAGTTTGTCTTATGAGCTCTGGGTAGGAGAAATTATCTCCCTGTACGTGGGAGCTTTTATGTGCTCGAAGTCTGTTCTGTGCCTCTGCTCCAGTCCAAGACTGCTTAGATGTAAAAGTACAGGTAAATAAGCGTGGAAATCAAAAATACACTCTTGTATAGTATCTTCTGAGTTCAAAACATGGAGGTTTTTTAGCATCAGGAGGCAACATAAACGAGTTGAGGCACCAAAATAGGAAAGGTGGAAACAATGCATAGTAACACTAGTCAGGGTGGACTCTGATATCCTCCATGCCTGCCCTCCTCCCCCTTCCCTCCAAACTTAAAGAGAAAAGGAAAAACACACACCTGCATCCCACCCACTCACCAGGGGACTTGAATTACATGTCCTTGATACTGGTATAATGATTAGTTGCTTACTTTAACTCCTGCAGGTAGTGAGGAGAAGCTCTCTTTACATTATATATGCCTTTGTGGAATGTGTGGTAGATATGTATTTTTGGGCAAGGTGATATTGTAAGATGTGGTCAATGTCAGGGCTAGAGGATGGCGTCTTATCCAAGTTAATAATGTTCTGTGTATTCTAATGTCAAATCCCTTATGCAGTTAGCTTATTCAGTGCGGGGAGTGTCCTGTCCTGGAAGGTGTGTGCAGTGTAACTGAATCTTCTGATCACAGGTGAGATGTGGCTGTGCATTTAAAGAGAACAAATGAAGAAAGTAACTGACGGTGCATATTAATAGGCTGTATGCCGAATTTAAACTTGGAACCCTGCCTTTGTTAGAGAGTGAGTGTTTTCTTCCTCTTTATTTTGAGGATACACTTCATTTATAATCAACTTACTGACTGCAAACTGTAATTTCTCCTTAAAACTTCACTTGTCTTGAGCTTTGCAGTTGTTCCAGGTGTGATTGCTTGATGAACTTGCCCATTGTACAGGGGTGAGGGGAAGGTAGGAAATTGCTCAGCTGAACAAGGATAGCAGAGAGTCATAAGCTGTGTCAATAAGCCTGAGTGAACAGCACCTGAGAAACAGGTACATATGTGATCTTTAAGTTGAACAGCTGGAGAAAACACAATTTTAGCTGAATCTCATTTAATGAAAGGGATGGAAGCTGCATGACTTAGGAAAACTTTAAGCCACAATTCCAAGTGTTACAGCTTGTATATTAAAGATCTGCTGCAGTCTATTCCACAGTGGTTTTCAAGTTTATGTGATGACAATGGACGCTGCCATACCTTACTCCAGTAGTATTCTGCCTGTTGTATTTAGCAGATAATACTACAATAAAAGACTGGTAATAAAAATTAAGACTGGCATTTTACTATAAGACTGTGGATTAAAGAAGTTAGTTTCACTCTCTTACTCAGTTACAAGAAGCTTGGTAGAAGAACAGATACATTCCTTTGCCAAAAGTAAGATAGAAAATATGTGTTTGTCAAAGTTCCTCTGTGGCAGCTCTTAAGTTGATATAGTTCTGCTGCATATTTGTAGACTTGCAAATGAACACAGACTTCCTGGATACCTGACTCTTGACAGCCCCTCAGAACTTTCACCAGCACTTTGTAGCTAGAATTGGAAGAAGCGTGTTAAGGGAAATGCCATTGCATGCTTCAGTCTGCACATTTAAATGCTCCATGGAGTGGGTGGAAAGTGAGCTCTCTTCCCATTAGCTGTGAAGAGGAAAGATGAATTTTGTGAAATTTATAATGTGAAGGAATTGTACCACTTTAGTGCCTTCTGTTAATGTTGACATATTTGAGCACTATGGCCATACTTTTTAAAAAACAGTGTAGAGGTTCTTGACATACTGTCCAAGCTGCAGTTGGAACAGAATGGGCACTGAAAATGCTAACTTTATTGTGCTTTATGGAGAAGAACTCAAGTAAACTAGAACCTGAGAACTTTATATTTAAAAACTTAAGGTAAATAGAAATGTAGTGATGAGTTAATTTTTGGGGATACACTTAAACTGAATGTAAAGTTGGCTGTGAGACTCCGCTGAAGTGGCAGGCAAAGTATTCTCAATCTGTCACTTTCAAAATACAATGCAGTGACTGTACTTGTTGCTAGACTTCATGGCTTCCAGAGGTTGCCTGGAGTAAAGTATTTTCCCTGTGTGCTCTTCCTCTGTCACAGACTTAGCCAAAAGCTGTTGGAACTATTCTGATAGTTTAGATAAAAGTAGATTCCTATTAACTAATAAGTCAATGGATAAACAGTTGTATCATCTTGTTTTTCAAAACTTCTTAATTCATGTATTTTATTCAGATGAAATCTGAATATCTGTTTATATTAGATTGAGATCTCACACTTGAATGCTAACTATGATTCTAGCACCTTTAATTTTACCAAACTAGTGTTGCTTCTGTTTGTGGCATCTGTTTGTTGCAGTTTCACATCTACCTTGCACTTCCTGGAAACCCTATTAGGACTCATCTGTGCTATTTTAATTAATTAATTTTAATTGAAATAAATTTAATCCTATTTTAGTGGTGTTGGAGCCTCTAAAAATTTTTATCAGAAGTAAGCCATTTAGATCATTCTGCGTCACCAGATTGTACAGTGTGTTTTAATTTAAAAGCTGTTTCCCTTCAGCTAAGAAATGGTTTCTTCCTTAGACTCACAGAGTTGCAATATTGTTTTCTTTCACCAAAATGATGTCAGGATTTTTGGAAGGTCAGCTTAGTAAGATGGCAAATCAAAACCAGATAGCAGGTGATAGTGCTGATCTAACAGCAGACTTTAATTAGTATTTTGACTTCCTGTGTTCTGTAACCCATTCTGAAACAGCAGTTGAGTTGAATGTTAGCAACTCAGTTACAAAATTTCTCTGTTGCACTTTCATAGGTCTCCTATGTTTTCATCTGCTACTTCTACATGGAGCTCTTTCCACAAATGGATTAACTGGTTTGGTTTTTGGAATATATTTGGCAAGTTTCCACCCCCCGCCCTCTCCTTCCCCCCCTTTGCCCCCCCATGTGGCAGATATCAAACATGAACATATGGGCACAGAGTGACACAGCAATTGAAGGATCAAGCTGGATAAACAACCTCTGCACAGACTAACCCTATCCAAAACTGTGGTATATGGTTTGTGGTTTTTTTATTTTTAAATCCTAGAACTTGCTGCTTACTGCAGTAACTTGCTTTGTGGAGGGCTGTTTTCTGTCTCCCCTCCTCTTTCTCAGGAGAAGGTGTGGGGAAAAGTTTTTTCTCTTCAGTCATAACAGAGCTTCTGTGGGAGGTACCATGGGACAAGAAGGACAGGAAAAGCTTCACAAATTGTAGGTAATAGAGGTGTTGGCTTCTTTGCAGTGTCTTCTCTAACTTCTTATACCTTCTGAGAAAGAGAATGGCTGTTGCGATAGTGAGAATGGTGTTCTAGTTACTTCCTTAGCCAAAAGATCCAAAGTGGGAGGGGACTAGCTTTTTGTAGGAACTGAGCCTTTATAAAGAGATTTTTGTTGCAGCTTGAGCATCTCCTCTCTCTGGTGGGCACAGGAGGACAACAGAACTTGTTAGTTGTCTCTAAGGAAAATGAAGACTCTCTGGGAGTAGGCTTAGTAAGAAACCTCACACTTGCCTTTTTAATTCTTCAGTCCTCCTGGGATATTCTTTCAGCATGTCATGTCTCAAAATTTAGGATCATCTAATTTCCAGCCTGAAAGTTTCTCTTAAGTGTTTGCCTGCTAACTGTATCAATATTATCCTATCTTTATTTTCTTCTGTTGATGTTTTACTCTTAGCACTTACTGGAAGTATTTACAACTTTGTTGCCAGGCTAAATAATACAGGTTTTATTAGTTAACTCCTTTAAGATCACCCTTCTGGCTTTCAACTGGAATTCATGTCTCTTGACAAAGGCCCACTGTGATGGGATAGAGTATTCCAGATAAACACTTGTTTTTACAAAAGCACTGAGAATTCTCAGTTACTCTGTAATGATGTATTCACCTAAGCATTGGTTCCTCTTCCACACCTCCTCTCCCATTCCCCTCCAGCATCACTCTGGGAGGAACTGGAACGATAAGTCATTAATGCTTAGATCAACTGACAAGGTTTGGCTTACAGTAATGCTTTTTGGGTTCAGTACTGAATTACAGCATCTCTGTGTTGAGTGGTAATATTGTACTTCACAGCATTTCAAGTGTCTCTTTAGAATAATTGACTGTTCCATATTTTGATATATCCTTACTATTTTGGGTGAGGGACAGATGAAAGAAAAGAGAACTTGCAAGTTTTGATAATTTTGGAAAAAGGGGAATTTTGAGGGAGCAGCTCTGTTTAGATAACCAGATCACCTGTGTAATTATTTGGAAATAAGCAAGGCGGTAATAATAAAGCTTTTATATTTTTCTTCTACTTGTAATAGTCTTCCATCATTACAAACACTTTCTGTTTAAGTTGTGCAATGATGCAGTCTGTTTGGATGCTACTTAACAACAATTTAAATAGTCCTGGGTTTAACAAAACAAATTAAGTAACCTCTCTTCTGTGAGCCAGGAAATAGTAACAAGTGTTTAGAGTTCTTCTGTCAAAAAACAAAATCTGCTTCTGGAGTCTGTTGATATCCTGTAATTACTGAAGTATGATTTCAAGATTCGGTACCATTACAAGTTAAACATTATTGCCTGCCTTCAAGTGTTAAAAATGTGTAAGCACCCACAGCTTACGGAGAGGCTTTTTTCAGTTGTTTTTAAAAACCTTGGGCCTTTGACTGCACATTCAGAGTAGCTGTGAATATTTTAAATCCAGCTACGTCTGAATGGTACAATATTCTTACTTGAGTGTGCTTGCAGGGATGCAGCTTTGAAGCCCACTGGGTGGAAGCTGTAGTCCTCATCAAGGAGTACTTTTTTGCTGAACTTTGAAACTTTAGTTCGATGAGAATGTCAATCTACATAAGTTCATGGAGTAAAAAATATAATGTCATGGCACTACTGTCATGGGGAGGGAAGATAGGCTGTCCTGTGAAAAGTGCTTGAAAAAAACAGACTTTGTTTCTCAGGAAAGGAGAGGGCCTATTACTGGGAATACAGTTGGGACTAAGGGTATCTCTTTAAATAGTAATTTGTGTTTTAAAGCAAAGAGATGATTCTTCCTTACTGTATTTTTTGTACTGCTTTAGGTTGGAGGACTTACTTTAAATGCCTGATTTTTGTGTAAAATACTTAATTGCCACTTAAGTTCAAAAGTATGTACAAGTGTTCAGTTTTCATACCACTGATTCTAGCTGTGTTGCCATAAATGTTACAGCTACACCAGGAAAGATAGTTGCTCCTGTGGGAATCTGTGTGCTTATGTCCCTTAGGGGAAGGCATTCTGAAGATGTTAACCTGCCGTGCCTGAGCTTTGAATGACTGAGTCAAGGAATTCAGGAACCCAGTGTTTTTGTGTCTGTGTTCAGGAATGCTGCTCAGAGGCCACTGAGTGTGACAAGTAGAGGAGATGTAAGCCACTGCATTTCCTCACATTTTCACCTAACTCTGAGACAAAGCTGAGCTGGGGCTTGTGAACCCCTATGCTGGCCTTATATTTATGATCTACCTGGTTAAAAAGCCTGCTACAGAAGGGTTTCGGCTTTCTGTTGACGGCATCAAAAGCAGGATATGACTAGTGCAAGCCCAGACCTGTGGCAGCTAGAAGCAGCAGCTGAACCTATGGCAGAATATAATGATTTAAATGTCTAAGTTTAGCTTAGATGCATCCAAAAGCCAGGTGGTTTGTTACTACTTAATAGTATTCCAGGTTGTGGCAAGAAAACAGAATTGGATTTACTCTTGGGGTGTGTTTGCTCTATTGTTGGGAAGGTTGGCGGCCCAGCTTTGAAGTGGGAATAGCTTGAAAATACAAATTTGTGACTGGCTATCATTTAAACTGTTTTGTTCTTTGTACTTGAATAGACTGGAGTAGTATTTGTGGCGGGAGAGTGGAGGAGAAGCTGATGTAATTTCAAGTTGCTTCATCAAAATTTGAAGAGCTTAACTTGTGACAATTGGTGATAGATCAAAGTGTCAGGTTTTAAATTGTCTATGTCAACTTGTACAGATGCAATCTATATTTCTGACCAGCTTCCTACATTTCATATGCTGAATTTTAACATGAAAATGGTCTGCACTGGCATAATAGTGAAGCTGTATAGTACACAAGACTTCCATGTAGGTTTGGATTAGAGCAGCCTGTTTTATCTAGGTGACCAGACTCACCAGCATGTCTCCCAAGAAATGTAGTTGTAATTTTTAGCTTCTGTCAGTACTTGGTATTCTTTGGGAGATATAATGGAGCTCAGCTGAGCAACTGCATAGTGCAGCCTCATGGCTCTAATGCCCTCAAGTGTGGCCTGCTTGTTTTCTCTCCTTAGTCTGTGCTGTAACTTCAGTAGTGAGTTAAATATTGTATGAAGAGTATAAGGAAGTTTAATCACCACTAAGCTTAGAATTAATGGAGTTACAAAAACACCCAAAAAACAAATAGGTGTTTTGCTCAGAATGTCTGTCATACTTGAATATGTGCAGAATGTTTATGCTGTCAGTTTAAAAAGTATTCATTATAAAACACAGACTGTGATGCCACATCTGAAATATTTTTATTGAAAATGAAAAAGTACTTCTGAAACTTTAAGGCTTGTATCATGCAGCTGTAATAAATACTGCCATGTTAGTAATATGCTAGTGGTATAGTCTGCCCTTGATATAAGAAAAAAAACCAAACCTCTAGGCTTCTGTTGTGAAAATTCAATGTTAAATGCTTTATATCCTCCACTTTCTAATAAAAAGAGACATTTAATAGAAAAGAGTTTCAATTATTTTTTCATAGATAACTGCATATTTGGAGAGCAGTGTTTTCATCAGCTTTCAGTTCTGTGGAAGAGGTTTGTGTTGGACAGGTCAGGCTGTTTTCAAATAGCAGTACATGATGTCTGAGTCCCAAAACTGGTCTGTCAGGGGAGCCTTTAAATACAAAGTAAACATACAGATATATTTTGAAAAGCATAGAATAAAGATCCGAAGTCAATGCAGTTAATTTGGCACCTTTGGTAGCTGATAGAGGTTGAGGTGCTCTCCTAGCACCTCATTCCAGTAGTTGGTGGGAGAAAAGATGTATTTCCAAGATTTGACATGGAGAAATGGAGGTGTTAGAGATACTGGGATTACTAGAATGCTGTTTTTGCTCATTAATCATATTTGGGATGGGGATGTGCATGCTCCCAGCTGAGTGCCTTTGGTTTGCAAGACAGATGGAAGAGTAAGACAGGCTGCAGCCTGTGGGAAATATGTACATTTTACATTTGATACGTAGGACACTGTGCAGAGGGGAGGGAAGAAAGTGGGCTTACTTTTGGGCCTACAGGTATTTTCTATCTTTCTTTACAAGCCTATCTACTTCATATTCTTTCTTTTATCTTTCCCTGAAGCCACTCCATTCTCTGTGTTTTTTACTAAAGTGTTGTAAAGAGTTATTTTATCTGGCACCGTGATGGAGCTGCCCTCTCCAGTTAAATGTCCTTTAGTTTGTCTTCCTTAACTAGTGCATTTTATTTAATGGCTTATGAGAAGATGAGAGTAAAGAGGATGATGTGGAGTAGTTCTGGAGTGTGTTATGGATAGTCTTTAAAGAAAAAAACCCAAACCCTAAAAACAAACCAGAAAGATAAGAAGTGTTGCATGGGGGTTGAGTGAACTTTGCTTCAAAGTCAACGTCATATTAACAGTTAATAATATTTGCATTATTTTCATGTTTGTAAATGCATGTTAGGAGTGTAGCAAGATAGATGCATCACTGCTTCAAGGTATTGCATCACTGCTTCAAGGTATTACATCACTGATGTATACACAAAGTACTTTAGAAGAAACATTGTTTTCCTTTCTTCTCCTCTTCACTGTGTTCTTTTTCAGTCCTAGACAAGGCCAAAAGTAATGTGTTGTTTTGGGGGGCAGTAGATTGTAGGTTTGCTCATAAAGCATAGTTAATCATTAGTGTTGGAGGAAAGGTTACCAGTATAGGAGACAGCTCTTTGGGTATTCTGATTGGGTCACAGAGCAAATTGCAAGAGCAAAGGCTTATCAAACCAGCCATTGTAATATCTACTTCTTAAATAATCATTTTGATCAAGCTATAGAAAACTTGCAGCTCTGCTTGTTCTTTTATGAGTGTCTCAGGGTGGTGAAGAGATTGTGTTCTTCTGATACGTGTTCTGTATTCATCAGAGAGCAGCAGTTTAGTTGGAAGGTAGCAAAAAGCCTTGAACAGACTTAGGCAGTACCTATTGGAACATTTTGTTGGTAGAAAGTAAGGAGCCTTTCTTCCAGCTGTGAAGTGATTGACTATTGACAAGAAATTCAGACTTGGAGAAACCGGGCCATGCCAGGACCTTAGGAAAACCACCTCATTAGTGTTACCTTGTTAGTCTTGTGAGCTGTAACATATGGGCATAGTTACATTTGTTCTTGTTCAAGGAAAATGGTGGGTAGCCTGGGAAAGATGAGGTAAAAAGCATTGGTGAGGTAAAGCAGAAAAATGTCCTAGTGGTACTTGCACAAAGGGAAAGGAGGAGAGGAATTTGTAGCAGACCTTTTTTTATGTGTATTTGATGATGTTGAGTTCTTGTCTAGCTTAAAACTAAGACTAAATCTGACATCCTGCTAAAAAGCACTTCAGAGAGCTCTAATACGTAGTTTTGCTCAAGTTCAGCATCATGTACAATGCCTTGTTCCTGCAACATTCCCTTGTTTTATTTATGGAGCATTGAGAAGGTGTAAATGTGCAGCAGAGCAGACACTTGTCAAAAAAGTGTGCCATAAAGTTGTTTAATTCCCTCATAAAGCTCTGGCTTCTGACAGCTTTTTCCATGACTATAGAAGTTTGAATCTTCCTTAAATAAAATTGTGGGAGCTAATATTGTATGTTGTTCCATGTATTTAACGTGAAAGAATAGCTCTGAGCACTGTAAAATCATGATCTTAAAATTTATAGGATCAGTCTAAAGGCAGCTTAATCCTTAGTGTTTGACAGGTGTTTCTTCGGTTGTGACTTCGTTTTGCTCAGCTTTACACAGACATTCTTCTGTTTGTACAGATATTTGGTAGGCAGTTTGGTTTATGATTTCATACCAGGTAAATGTCTTTAATTGTGCTTGTGTCAGTAATTTGGTATGTGTCCTGGAGCTTGCTCCTAATTACATCACTTTAAGATATAATGTAAATGTATAAATTTTTCTATGGTTGAGAGAATACATCTGTGGCACATAATTCCAGGATCCTGCTGGTTTGAGCAGGAAACCAGCAGGATTAGAAATCCTAGTTGTGTTTTAATCCATTTTTTTGTTGTTACAGTATTCTTATGATAGCAAAAGATCCATATGCAGATCCAGTGCTGAGGAAGCCGGAAACTTAACCTGTTTTAATTGGATTTCTTCCTCAATGACTGCAATTAAACCATTTCCTAGATTGTGTCATGTGGCACAGGACTCTTGCTATGCATTAGGCCTGTGACTTTTCTGTGTAGCATTTGGATGAAGTCTCTGTTCAGGAGAACAGCAGAACCTGCTTGAGCCCAGTGTGGGAAAGGAAACCTCAACAGGCATCAGTCTGAATCAGGGCTAGACATCAGTGATTAGAAAAACAACAGGAAAACTCCTGAAATCCTCCTGATTTGTCCCAAACTTGTCTAAATTATATCTTGAAGATGCAAAAATCTGAAAACCCATTCTAGGTGAGTAGAAAATAGATGAGTACCTTGTACTTGGCCTTGCAAACATAAGGGTTTTTTTTTAAATTCTGTTTTTATCTTTGTTGTTTTTATCTTTAAGGCGTGCCACTATTACTGAACAGTTTTTTGTAGACTGATATAGAGCTGAAGCTGAATATTATCAAAATGAAAACCCAGTCTTCTGCTTCTTTACCTTGTTTTTATAATACCCTTAGACCTGTGGTCTTGAGTTCATCTGTGACATTTTTCTAGTCTACATCTGTGAGTTAACTTTTTTTTTTTTCCCCAGCAGTAGCTTCTGTGACATCTAGTGTCTGAGTTTCTTCAGTCTAGTGGCTGATTAAAATTCTTTGCTTTTTGTTTTTTGGTTTTTTTGGCTTGTTGTTTTCCTGTACCTCTTTTAGTTGTCTAGGAGATGGCAGAGATCATCTTGTGTTAATTTAGAGTTTGGGTGACCAAAAAATGTTTTACTAGCCACTGAGTTCACTTGGTGTCTCAGTAATTTAAGACAGCTTGGCAGAAGTTGATTAGGAATTTGGCAGGTCTCAGAAAACCTTCCATGCTGCAACTTGGGGCACGTATTGTCTAACAGGCTCTGCAGGTAGGACATGGCTGTGCACCTTATCAGTATTTGTCTTGTGCTGCTGCACTTGGTTTTGCTTAAGGGCTGTGTGTACCAGATGCAGGTGAATGGCAAACTGCAGTAAGGCACCATCTGGTCTGTGGCATTGGAATAGGGAAGAGGCTTGGTGTTTGAGCAGTAGGTTCTGTGTTCAGACTCAATGTTGTAAGTAAATGCAGCTCAAAGGCAGCTGGGCATTAAGCGTTGGGCAGGGCAGATGTAGAGTGGGTGATGTATTTTTTTGAGTACTTCTGAAAGTACTGAAATAAACTACTAAATTGCAATTTGTATAAATCACTCAGCTGAGTTTTTCTTTTTTTTTTTTCCTCTGGTAATAAATGCCCCTTTTCCCAACTTTGCCACACTTGTTTTACTTGGTTTTAGCTTGACCACCTGCTTCTAGTGTGCTTTCTTTTCTGGTGGTGTCACTGATCTGTACTTCATGAAGGATTCCATGCTTTGATTCACGTTGTCTTACACAGAAGATAAAGCTCCTCATTGAAATTAATTCCTGTCTTCTGAGTAGACTTTTCTCCTTCATTCTTGCCAGACAATGTGGTTTTATGTTTGTTTTGGTTTTTAATTTTTTTTTATTATTATACTGTTAGTGAAAGTTTAAACCACTGTTCAGATAGTGACTTTTGGCCCCTGTTAAAACAAGGGTTTCTAGAGAATCTGAAAATGAAGATCAGGTTAAGATTTTACTTCTATTGCTTATGACTTTTTTTAGTTAAAAGTCTCAAGAAATGAGGAACTCAAATCAGCTCACTTTATGTACAAACAGCATGGTTTGGGCCAGAATTTGGCTGTTGGAAAATGTGTTCTTTTCTGTTAGAGAGAGCTGCTTTTGTTTGATTTTTAAAAAGGAAATGAAGTATTGCTTTCATTGTTGTTACAAGTTGAAACTACACTTCTGTTAACACCTGGTAGCAGAATTGCATTCTGAGGCTCTCATAGTGTAGACTCTGTCAGTACATAACAGTACTTTTAAATGTCCTGTAGAGGTGAAGTCAGGCCCTTGCTGTAGGACTGACTTGGCAGAAAAACTTTGCTCTGTGACACAAGTGTACAGGAGATGAAACTTTGAATGTATTCATTCCTCACTTTTCCTTTGTTTCCCATTGCTGGGCTATAAGGGAAAAAGATCTGTCAACAAAGATAAGAAAGTTGGTTCAGTATTTTGCAGCAAACATTTGCTATGTTTGTGTGTGTCTGTTCTGTGTGTGGTCTAACAAATCTTTTGTGTTACTGACATGGCTTAAATACCTCTGGGCTGCTTCTTAAGCTGAGCTGTCTCTGGCTGGCTTGCAGCTATCCAGATCAGACTATTCTTTTCCTTGATATAGATTGACTCAGGAGTTCTGGGTTCTTATGCTTTTGATAATCTCTATAGCTCCACAGTAAAAAATTTAACTGCTGCAGAGTTGACTGAATTATGCAACAGAACTTTAATGTTTAGCTGGTTAAAAAGCCAAAATAATATAAAACACTGAATTTTGACTTAGAAACTACAGATGTTGTAAACATGACAATATTTCCTTGAAGCTTCAGAGTCCTGGCTGTCTGCCACAGTAAGAGCATTCTCTTCCTTTGTTAATAAATTCAAGTCAGACCATATACTAGAGGAAAACTTATACTGAACTGGTTTGGACATGTTATGAACGGTGACATGGAAAGGTATCAAATTTGGAGAACAACTTTAATATTAGAATTCTTTTACAAGGGAAAATTCTTTGAATGAAGTAGTTTGGTAATGTTCTAGGAGATTATTTTTATAGTTAACTGTATTACTCATGCACTCAAAAAATGAGAAATAGTTGCTGTTGACAGCACTTTCCATGTAAAACTACAGAGAAGCAAGAGGAAAAAAATAAAATGCTTTTTATTTTTCTTGGTTTCTCCTTTGAATTAGAATCAAAGATCTGACGTGTCTGTTGTTTTGGGCACCAAAATGCAGTCCAAACTGTAATATTTCAGTCCTTGATGAACATAGGAGATAAAAAGCAGTGATGTGGCAGAACTGAAGAGGGATGCCCTCAAGAGACCATTACAATTGTTCCATGCCACTTCCTTAATTTTTCTCCTCAGACTGCAGTTTCTGTTTTTCTGGAGGAAAAAAAGGGCTATAGAAGTAAAAGCTTTTACTGTCTTAATGTTAGGTAGCTCTCTCAACCACCTTGCAAGAGTTCATTTAAGATTTAGACCTGGTTTTAAATTCTTGGTGCACAAATACAGTGATTTTTTTTTTCTTCAGTAATGAAATAAAGCTCTGGATTCCTGTGTACCGTGAGCTGGGAACATCAGTTGTACAATCAGACCTGATACACCTGAGCTTGCCCTTGTAACCTGTACAAGCTTTAGTGTTTTTTTGTTCATTTAACCTATTCTGATGAATGGGAATGTTCTGCTGTCTAACTTCTGCAGGTGCTTAGTTTTTAAGTTTTTTAAGCTAACTTATAGCCCTCCCCTCCATCCATAGGTTTCTCTTGGTTCTTCAGCTGACAAATTAGTTATATTGTTGACTGCCAGAGATACTTGTACTTCTTGGTAGTTTTGAGTAGTGCCCCATTTGCTATTTCAATTTGACTTTTCCATAGCCCAGAAGGACTTACTGAGGTTCAGGCTGTGGCCAATAAAGGCCAATCTATTGTTTTATTTCTCAAGGAGGAATGATGGTTGTCAGTTCTCTGTAATCTTAATGGAACAAGTTTTTACATTTCTTCCGGGTTCTTGCAGTAGTCTTTAGTTTTCTTTTCCTGTAGCAGGTTCAGTGAAAGGCCTCTGCAGTCTCAGACTTCAAATTCAATCGACCTGCTTGAAGCAGGGGAGGCTATTCAGCCTGTGCAACTCAGTCATTGTCACAGCACTGTTCTTATCAACGCCAAACCATGTGACTAGATTTAGAAACACGTATTTAGGTTTTTTCCTTAAACAATACTTGACTTCTTATATCTTCCAGTCCTCTTAGAAAGGCAATAGCCAGAAGTCAGTAGGTAAATGTGGTGCTTTGCTTGCTTGGAGCCATAGCATGGATGACCTTTGGGATCACATAATCTGACAGCCTGGGAATTCTTCTACCAGGTAGTGCTGTGCATCTTTTCAGAAGTATTTTCAGTGTTCTTATCATCTGTGGGAACTTGTCAATCTTCTGGTTGCAGATAATGAGTATTTATACTGCTAGTTAGCAATAAGGCTAACAAATGAAGGCTTTTTTACTCTTCTCCCTTCCTCTTTCATACAAAGACTTTTCTCTTCCCAGTTGTCTCTTTGTCAGTAGACATATATACATAACTGCAGTCTGGAAACTTATTTAGTGGTTACATCCTTTCAGGCTCTTAGCCACTCATTTTGCTGTTCTGTCAAGGTGGCCTTCAGGGCTGCCCCTCTCTTGGCTGGAAGGGCAGGCAAGGACCAAACTCTTGAAAGCCTGGGAAAGGGAAAGCTGACTTCCTAATTTAGCAAGGCCCAAAATTTGCCTTAATTTTCTGATGGCTGTTTGTTGTTAAGTGTGTGTGCAGTTCTCTAGTTTGTCTCTAGCATCCAAGAAGGAAAATACAAAAAGAATACAGTCCAGCCTAATATGTGATTCAGCATGATTTTGTGTGGTTTTTGTATCAAAGGAAGTTATTCTGATAAAAGTCACTGTGTGAGTTTTACGTTACTAGATGCAGTGCAGCAAGGAAGCCTTAGTGCCCTCTGGCATTTTTGAATGATGAAGACAACTTATGGCTATTCATGGAGAAGGTAGAAATGGGAGCAGATGAAGAAATTAAGTGTTAGCTTGGTCTTCCTATGTTGAAAGAAGAAAAGTTTGTCGTTTTCTTAAGGCTCAATGGTTTCATGCAGCTGAATAACCCAGGATTTGCATGAATGCAGATGAAATGCGTACACCTTTACTGCACCTTGCAGCTCATGGGAGAATGTATTTTCTCCTTGTTTGTGTATAGACATTTACTGTCAGGGAGAAGGGAGGGATGATAAGAATTTAGGACATGTTGCAGAAAATTTTTCTAAGAAGTTTTCAGTATGTTATTATATCCACTCCCTAAAATTCTTCCATGAGCTACTTATACAACCAGAAGGGGCAAGAGGCTGCTAAACTGAGAATACAGACTTAACGCCTGTGTGGAGCTTATCTGTTTAAGGTGAGAACCTCAGTGAAAAAGAAGGACGAGGCTAGGTGGATAACTTTTGAATTTGGAAAGTATGAGGAGGGAGAATATTGTGTCAAAATCAGACAGATTTTGCAGAAGACTGAGTCTAAAGCAACTCCCTGGACTAAAAAGTCAAATTAAGTAGACTTACTGAAGTAGAAGTAGTAATTGAATTCTTGCAAGTGCTTGCTTGTATGGCAAGTAAAGAGGTGTGTATGTCTGCAGGTAAATGAGGAGAACCTTGTGAGCAGTGGGCAAAAATGAGGTGCAGCTGAGATCAGTTGAAAATGATGTAAATCTGAAACAATTCGGCAGTTACTAAACCAGAGGCAATAATTTCTTCAGTTGAGTCACAATCGAAGTCTGAGCTCTTAAATGTGTTACATGCTTATATATTGAGTGTTTTTCTGTCTTAAGTGACAAGATTTATCACAGAAACAGCTGATCAAGTAAATTAAGGTTGTCTACATTGAGGTAAAGGAATACAAATCTGAAGCCTTTGGCTTAATATTTTCTGATAATATATGCTGAACTCTGGGTTCTGGCTGGCAAGATGAGCAACTTTGTGGAAAAAAAATGTTCTGAACTTACAAGGTATATAAACACCCTCCTGTCTTTTCCTTCTTTTTTTTTTCCCCTTCCCTTTGCCTAATACTGACTTTGGGGCAGTAAGTCTGTACAACTTTGAGGAGCTAGATTTCTGGAGCAGCATTAAATAAGGCACTGGAGTTTTTTTGGCTAAACTAAGAGAGAGGAAGAGTGCTGAGCAGTGTACTTATCTCCAGGCAGGTAACAGGTATTATCAGGTATTATAATGGAGCATTATAGGCAGAGGTGCTAGGCATATCCTGAAATATTCAGGAGAGTGCAAGAGTCTGAAAAAAACCTCTTGCATTACCAAGATTATTGCAAGGAACTTCAAACCCAAAACCCAAACAAAACCACCACCCGAAACAACAGAGCAAATCCAAACCAAACAAACACCCCAAACAAGTTTCAGAGCTCATGCAAGTAGATTAAGAAAGGCCCTTGTGGAAGAGTTAATTTCGTTTTTTAGGTATTGTTACTGATTTGCCTTATTACACTGTTAGTGGCCCTGGAGCATGTTGGAACTCTTCAGTTTCCTTACTGTCTTTCCTTCAGTAGCCTATGTCAGGGTAGCTACATTAGTTCCTAGTATCCTTCACAGAGTGGTTTGGATGCTAAGCAAAGGCTGATACAGGGTTGTTGTGTAGTTCTGTTTTCCCAGTTTGCTTCAAAAACACAGAAGCATGTTAGTTACTTCCCGTTGGCTTTTCCACAAGAAGAAAGGTAAAGGCTTCACTGCAAGGTAACAGGTGCTTTTTGTCTCGTGTTCCCGTAGAACTTCTCCAAGCAATATGTTGACTGTACATTAGCTGTAGTATTTGCAATGAGTATGTTCATTCTACAGAAATTAATTCTGGTTGCTTTCCTGTACAATAACAAAGATGACTCTAAATTGTAATCAAATAGTGTTTGCTAAAACTCAAAAATACTATGTAGCATAATAAGCACTAGATAGCAGTGTTGTTACATGGCTTCAGAAGATAGGTAGTGGGTTTATATGAAATGCTGGCTTTTGGAATTCATCCTCATTCTGAAGAGTCTCCTTATGATGAGAGCCTCTGCAGGCCCATGCTTTGGCATCATCATAGCTAGGAATATGGAGTTACAAAACATTACCTAAAAAGGCTCATGTGCAGATAACTTTATGCTAGAAAGGGATCAGAGCTTAAAAATTCCTAAATAGCATTGCCTGTTGTGGAAGCATGGAGGTCTGCTGGATGGTTGCAGCTTTTCATTATTGTGGGTATGAGGAAGAATCAGTGTAGTTGAGATTGTCTTAAAATCTGGCAGGACTGCCCATTTGGCTGGTCTCTACTGAGTTGCACTTTTTTTTGAGTGTAGGTGTCTGATGATGGGAAAGAAGCAGCCAAGTGTTTGGAGTGTGGTCAGAGATACAGAGACAAGTCTGAATGAGAACAGTTGATATTTAGGAACATCTGGGCTCTTCTCTTGTTTTTTAGGATGTTGAAGATGCAGTTGTGAAAATATCTCTTCATTACTGGTCTAACTGGACACCTGGTATTGGGGGGCTTGCAGTGACACTTGAGTTAGCATTTTGATGTTAAAGGTCACAGCTGAATCCTGAAGCTGCATTATATTTAAAAGCAAACTGGGAGTCGTATGGCAACAAGTACTCAATAAAAAAAATGCTGTTATAAGTCGAGAGGTATCAATATAGAAGATAACTCTGGACATCATCTTGACTTGGCAGATGCCTTACAGTTGTACAGATAAAACAGTTGTCATTTCATTCTTCTACACAGCTGAAAATACCGTGTGTATGACAACACGTTGTGCTACATAAATTCTAAGCACAGACTACTTCAAGTGTCTGGCTAACCCTGGGTTATGGTTTAATCCCAGACAGCAATCAAGCACCAGGCAGCTGCTTGCTCACTCCCTCATCAGTGGGATTGGAAAGGGAATTGAAAGGGTGAAAACTGGAAAACTTGTGGGTTGAGATAAAGACAATCTAATAGGAAAAGCGAAAGCTGTGCATACAAGCAGAGCAGGACAAAGAATTAATCACTTCCCATGGTTGGGCAGGTGTTTAGCCTTCTCCAGGAGAGACAAACACCATCAACTCTAAGTATCCTCCCCTTCCTCGTTCTTCCCAGTTATATCCTGAGCATGAAGTCATGTGGTCTGGAGTATCTCTTTAGTCAATTTGGGTTACCCCTCTCCGCGCTGGGTCTCGTTCGAGCCTCCCCTGCACCTCAGGCCTCCTTACCAGCATGACTGACAGTACAAAAAGCTGAAAAGGTCTTGCCTCTGTCTAAGCACTTTCAACCAGTAACAAAAACATCTGTATCATCAACACTGTGCTCTATTATCAATGCTGTGTTCAACAGAAATCCAAAACACAGCCCTGTACCAGCCAGTAAATTTGAGTAAATTTGAGTAAATTCAAGTCTGTCAGAGACAAAACCAGCACATCCAGGCAGATCAGTGTTAAACTGAAGTTTCTCTAGGGAGGGCCAGGATTGTCTGTGTGATGTTTTCTTCAGCTGACTCTCGTGGTGGTGTGTGGAGAAGCCCATGTTCTGGCCCTAGATGGGAAAGTGCGTGGCTAACCTGGCAGAGGTCTAAGTGAGCGCTGCTCCTTGCAGAATGAAACCTGCTGGAATGCACATTTTAATTGGTACGAGGTGACACAGTAGTTCTGTGGCAACCATTTTGTAGTATGACTGAAAGTTTGACATTAATACCGTTCCAGTGCCAGCCGACTTTTGTGGAGAAGGGGACACTACTCCCTCCTTTTAGAAAATGCACAAAATACACCTCATTTCTGATGGTAGAGGATTTTTTTTCATTTCATGTTTGAATACAAGAAAATAAAAAGGGAATGCACAACAACACTTGACAGTGCCTGTGACTGACTTCAGTGGACTCCTTAGGTAGTGCTGGGCCCTTGCTCAGCTTTCAGCCTGGTTAATGCTAGGCTTTGTTTCTTGCATTGTTATTCTGAAGAGAAAGCTACAATTTACAATCTCCTCAACTTGACTGATCTAGCTACACCAGCAAGCTGGATTTCCAGCATGATTTCCTGCAGTTGCAAGCTTTTTCTGTTTCATTTTAAGTCTTTTTGTTCTCTAAAGTATAAGATGTTGTACATTGATGGTCTTACATGTTGCTGAAAAGCTTTAAAACTTTGTTAGTGGGATTATTTGCTTTGATTAAGGAGTTTGAATAAGAGGAAATAATTGTGAAGAGGGAAAGTTCACCTTTTGAGTAGTAGTGTTTATAGCTTTCTCAACTTATCAGGGACTTCTACCTAAGAGGTTTGTCAAACAAATATATTTTTGTGGGATTGTGTATTTTGTGCTTTACTTATATTTCAAATTCCTAAGCATAAGGTAAAAAAAACCTCTACCCAAAACTAATGAAGGTAAAAGTGATTTGTTAATTAATTCTACTTTCTGTGTTTGTGATTTGCTGCTATGGTTGGACCTCTTAGTAAAAAGAACCTAAGAAACTTTGAAAAGATGCTCTTGACTCCTGTGATGTGGGGATTAGGATGGAGAGCAATTCTTCTGCCTAACTTGTATTCTTACTCAACTCCTGGAAATATTTAGGGTGTTTCTGGCATGCTAAGTGTGACCTTTCACTATTGGCTTGTATTATTACATTGTAACAAGACTGAATCTGAGCTAGCAGAATCCTGATCAATAATTTCCTGTGCTGCCCAGGTGTATAGATGATATACATGTTCCTTTTAGCATCATATGTGAGGTAATGATTTACATAATAAGAGTTTATATATCTGGTTTCTTATGGCCTACCGTAAAACTGCATCATTTAGGATTCTTTCTTTGGCCCCCCCCTTGCCCTCCTGTCACCTTTGCTCACTTCTGTAGGCCCTTTTCAGAAGAATAGACAATTATGTTCAGCTATTCACTGTTTTTACTGACAATGCCACATCTCGAAAATTATTTCATTGGAGACATTTGAATCTGAATCTGAAGCTGCAGTGTTTTCAACTTCTTTTGTGACAGACTTCTTTCTTATTGTGCTCTGGATATAATAGGCACCAAATCAGCATATAGACTACTGAGTTCTTAAAGTTGGATTACTTTTTCTTACAGCTTCCTTTTTTCACCTGCAAATACCTTTTTTTACTAGATTCCACAAAATTAGAAACAGTAAAACTGGATTTGCTGGTTGTGGTCCTGTTGCTATGCTCTACGTGGAAATACCAATTTAGCACAGGATACAGAAGTCACCTCTCTTCACTGAGGAATTAACCAGGGCTTATTCTTGAAATACGTCTGTTTCTGAGGACTTTGGCTGGGGTTATGTTAGTCTTCTATAAATAACTATCAAAATAATATCTGTAGGCCTCTAGCAGTCACAAAGCAATTCCAAAAGTAGTAATACAAAGCCATTATAGCTTATTTTTTAAAAATAATTGTGTGCACTCATTAATCCTTCTGTCTCAAATACCTTTTCCCTCTAATTTAGCTCTCATGAGCAGAACTTTCTGATTATAAAGCTAGATCTTTTTTCCTGAATGACTATATATCTTACTTTATGCAAATGAAAGTTGCATAAATCAGACTAGAGAAAGAAGCTGTTTGGAAAGCACTGTAGTTATGTTGTGAAAACTGCTGCTTTTTCCTGAAATGGGCTTTGTAATCTCCTTACATGATGAAAGCTAAACTACCTGAATACTGTTGCTGTCTATCAAGCACTGAGGTTTTCCTTAATGTTTCCTTAACAGATTCCCCTAAATTGCATTTGTCCTGTCTCCTCATAATTAGAGAAACCTGCTAGAAAAGAAGCATGTCATCACAAAATCATAGAGGCGTTTGTAATTTGGGTTGGAAGGTATCTTTAAAAGGTCATTTAGTTCAGTAGATCATCTGTATGCTATATATACCAAAGCCTGGTTGGTCTGTATTAAGGTTCTAAATGTTCTTGAGAAGAACCTTGTCTCCGTGTCTTTTAACTAAAAATTGTTGGAAAGTTTTTGTCTTCAGTTGTTGCTTAAACAATAGCATTTGACATTTGCCTCTAGAGGTGTGGTGGTGAGTCTTCATGCCACATATCTTACAGCTGTCCCTCTTTTGTCTTGCAGTGAATGATAGTGTCTAGAAAGGGTATGTCCCTTCAGGAGAGAGGTGCCAATGTCCAACCGGCCTAATAACAATCCAGGGGGGTCACTGCGACGTTCACAGAGGAACACTGCCGGGGCCCAGCCACAAGACGACGCAGTAGGAGGAAGGTATGACTGCTATCTGAGAGTGTTAAAATGTGTAACATGGAATGGCTCTGATTTAGAGAATAATGTTTTCCACCCTGCAATCCAAGCATTGAAAGTTGCATAAAATCTTTTTGCCCCTGGAATGCTACCTGTACTGTTACTGCATGGGATAAACCCTGGATAACTCACAACCATACTGTTCAGCTAGAATAGCAGTAGCAGAGCTATAGGGGGAAAAAGCTGTTTTCCATAAATTGCAGGTAGTAACAAATTATTTCCCCCTCTTTCTTCTGTGATATTAAAAATATGGGAGAGGGATGACAGGGAGAGTCTGTTACTGGGATTCTGGGAAAATGTGTTCCTCTTTGAGAAGACTGAATAACTGGTACTCTGTTACCTTGTACTGCATATAAATCCTATACAGTTCTTGAATAATTCAAGAAAAAAAAAAGGTTTGCTAGCATTTAATATGCCTGCTATAGTGAGCAAGTGGACCAGATTGTATTTGCTCTGTAAGTGATTGCCACTGCAGTGGAGAACGGAGAAGATCCATAAAACTTTTCCATGGATGACTATTGTTATTGCCATGGGCGAAGCAGCCTGTATGGATATAAGCGTTTCTTTAACTTCGTTAAAAGTTAGTCTAATGAAGAAAGTCCATAGTGTGATGGTGGGCAAATCTGTCTATGTTCTACTCCCTCAGATACATTACTGGTGCATTTGTTGAACTGGGATATGAAGTTTAATGAAGAAGAGGTGTATTTCTTACTAGTCTAAAGTCTGAGAACGTGTTGAACAAGTGTTGAATAGGTGAAGAAGGCCAGCTTCTAAGGAACTATGGGGAGAATAATTCTCTAAAGTAGTCTACAAGTGAAGAGCAGATGATAAAACTCAAGACTTCTCCACTCAAATAATGTGTCATAAGGAAGGGGAAGCTGCTGCCTTGTGTAGCTGATTGTTTTGTGAGCTAGAATTTGTTTCGGAGCATAGCTCTTTTAACAGAGACACAGTGAGTCCTTCACTCCCTTCTGCCCGTTCTGTGTTGTCTCTGCATCTCAGTGGATGTTTAAATAAGGTATTGCTCTACCAACTCTTTCCTTTTACATTGAACTTCACCTGGGGTGAATAAAGCTCTTGCTAAAATAAAGAATTGGAGGCAGATTATTTGGAGATAAGATGGGGTTTTTTTCTTCAGATATCTACTGTTCAGGTTTTAGAGTAGAATACCAGGGAGAAGCTCCACAGTGAGTGAGTTGGGCAATTTAAAAGAATTCTAAGGGTAGCACTGTTTTCTTTTAAGAAAATCACTCATCCATTGCTTTTGTGCATTGTGATCTGTTATGCTGTCATATATGATTGAAGATTTACTTATCTGAAACTACTGGACATCTTCCACCCCTCACCAGAACTATGCCAGCCTTCAGTGAACAAGAGTGTATTGCACTCTATCTTAAACCTTTAGACCTTTATCAGAACCAGAGCTCCTTGCTAAAGTAAAGAGGATGGAAGAAGCTTACAGTCCTCTTTGAATCTGGGCCTCTTTAGTACAGGGCCTCCCTTCCCTTTGCATTTCTGAGCAAGCATTTTGAGCTGCCAAAGCCTGTAAAAAGACCTGGTTAAAATGAGCTGGTTAATATAAAATTTAAAATGAATTCATCTTCTTATACTGTCATCAGCATCTCCTTTTTACTAAGGTGCCAGGCAGAAATGGCTATTGTACAAGGACCAGTGTGGGCTAGATCTGTCAGGTCCTTATAAAATTTGTAGATGACATGGAAAGAGAGGCTCTCAGAGAACAGTTTTTAGCTGGTTCCTATCTGTGGGCACAAACCTCACAGGACTCACCCTTCCATGTATGTATGTGGCATGTAATGGTATAGTATGTTTCAGCTCTGCTGCTGAGCAGTGTACAGGAGGGTTTAGAGTTCACAGCATGATGTGTCTTTTTACGCCGTACTGTACTCGAGTGATAAACACTCCTTTGGCTGCTGTATTAAAAAACCCAACAAAACCCTCAAGCAAACACTGAGCCAAAAACAATACACCTTTTCTTACATTGAGGGTTTTTTTGGGATGCCTGAGACAATTTATTTTCAGTTGTTCTTGCAGTTGTTGTCAGTAAAATGAAACTCTCAGCTGTAAAATGGTGTAAAATAGAATAAACAAACTGTGGAAAGGTTAGTTTCAATAATATGCTCATATTGTGCAAATAACTGAACTTGGGATGTATCTATGTTAGTATTTCAGTTGGAGCTGGGAATGTTCTTTTGAAGGCAATCAGTCATCCTCACCTGCTGTGTTTTGGCTAGTGTGGAATGGTCTTGGAGCACTTGAACTGGAATCTTTCTGGATGAAACTGAACTGAAAGTTGTGCTCTATGAGAGCAGTTTGTGTATGCTGGTCACTTGAGGTTGTTATCTGGTATGCTTTGAAGTAGAAATCATTGAAATGCAGAGATGGTGGACACTGATCCTTAATGGCACCTGTCTTGCTTTATAGATTTTCTTCTGTTGATCCATACCACTTATTGATGTTGTTGTACAGACAGTGTGAGATTTTATTCAGCCACTTTATTAGATCCACATATTTCTTACCCTCCCCCAATAAACAACAAACCAATACACAAAGATTAAAAAGTGCCAACTCCCCCCCTTCCCAATAAAAAAAGGGGGAATTGGACAGTAATGTGATTCTGTAGAGGGTTGTTGCTTCATGCCTAAAATTAGCCACAAAGTATGTAAGCAGACTTAAGGGCCACACCTTCTGAACTGTTGGAGGTTACTTCACTTTGGTCATAGATATGCAATCGTAACCCTTCGAGCAAGGACAGGTTTCGATACTGTCTGAACTTGTGTACTTGATTGCATTTCTGCTTTGTATAAATAGCTTTCTCAGCGCTGGAAATGAGGCAGCTTTTTTCTTGAAGCTTTTTTGTGGCTGAGGTGCATGCATTTTCAAAATACAAATTAAGTGACAAAGGGTTGGAGAGTTGATGCAGTTTGTCACTCATGATTTCAGACTTGGATGTGAAGGCCAATAATCCAAGGTGAAGTATGGCCAGATGGCCTTGTAATAGCCTTAGAGTTGCCTTGATCTCTTTTATGCTCTGGCTAGAGTGAATGCAAGAGACTTTAGTTGATAAAGATGTTAAAAAGGAGAGTGTCAGGAGAGCGATAGTGCTCCCAAACTGAAGTACTAATATATGTCTTTCTGTAATCTTTGACACTTCTACAGCTTAAAGGTCTTTTGTTAAAACTCTGCCAATTTAACTTGCTGATCTGCTACTGTTCACTCATATGAACACCTTGGAAATTCCAAACTTTTCTTTGGTCTGTTCTAAATGCAGAAATTCCCTCCTGTTACAGAGTATTGACAGACTGGCTTAACCTGGAAGCAACAATGCAAACCCATTTTCCTCTAGACTGGGCTTGTTTGATGTCCCCATAACGTCAATACTTGAGTCACAATGAGCAGGGGATGCCTGTAATGGTTTTCTGCTGGAGTTTTACCAGCAATTTCACACTCAGCATAGTAACTTGATAAGAGCTTTGAGAGTTTGATTTTGAGGTGCATTGTTTAAAGGTACAAACAACGGTACTAGGCTCAAGGAAGTGTAGAAAGACAGATGCTGTTTTTTTGCAGTTTGTGCTTTAACAGTGATGTGTGCTTCCCCCTAAAAGAAGAAAGGGGACTGTGTTTGAAAAGGGGCATATGAACTGGTGTTATGCATTCCCTCCCAATGTATGCATTGTAATCAAATTGGCCTTGGTTAAGTTGGACTAATGGGATTCTTCACTTTCTGTTGTCAGTAGTGATGTTGCAGTAACTGTGATTTGGGTGAATTTCAGCTCTTGTGGGTATTATTGTTCTTACTGGCTTTACTACCATTTTGAAAACTATTTAGTGTTTACCTCTGAGTTTAGATTACTGTCTTGGTGGCATCTTTATAATGGTACAGTATGAACCCTGAAGTGTCTGTTGGAGCACTCTCCACTGAAGGGTGACTTTGCAGGTTTTAAAGGAAGGAGTAATGGTGCCGAAGTTTCCCTTTGCAGCAGTAAACTGAAGCAAATGTGTTAATAAAGCTTTCTTTTCATCAGGGTAGGAGGAAGGGTTGGAAGGTACTTACTGTCATTTTCATAACTGTATATTGACATTGTTGCCATGTGTGTTGAATTGTGCCTTCCTGGCTTAGTTCCCAGTGGTGCCATAGGATTTACTTTGAATGGGAGCAATTTGGAAGTGGTATTGTGAGGCACACAATAAGATCTTTTCTGGACGTGGAGCAGTTGATTGTTCTTTTCGGTTGTGAGCATTGTTTCACTGTAATGGTATAGAGTAATGGAAGTGGTGCCATGTACTAGAACTTTTTTTACCAGTGCTGCAAAAATTACTTTTTTATTGGTGGCATTAAATGATAGCAGTGCTTATCTTTTTGCATATTGTTACTCTTAAAGAATCTTTAGGAGTAGTAGCATTTAAGTAGCATGTCACTTTTACAAAAATGACTGCTGTGCTGTTGTTCTATATGAAAGTAGGATACTTTATGAGCAAATTTTAATGTGTTGGAATAAAAGATACAGACATTCTTGTGTATTTGGAATTGAAGGCTAAATGATAAATGAGATCCTTGTTGGCTGCATGTAAGACTTTGATATAAGCAGAAAGAGTGCTTTTGTCAGTTATATTGCTTTCGTTCTAAACAGAATTTGTTTTTGGACCAGTCTTGGTGATCTGTTAAGAACTTACCTGAGACCTGTAAAAAACTTAATATGATGTTTGGGTTGGTAGGGAAGACAGTTGGAGTATTTCTGAGGAGAGAAAGTAGGTGTTTTTCTGCAGTTTTTTTAATCTGTGCTATTGCTTTTTTCTTAATTGCATTTTTGACAGAAGTAAAAGGATAGTTTTTGCAGACTTTGTTTGGAAACATTTAATAGTTCACAGCTGCTGAGGAACATGACTTAGATGAAACACTTTGTTTATTAACTAACTTCAAAAGGTATGGTTCTTTTTTTTTTTTTTCAATATGCACAGAGTAACTCTGAGAACAGGTTCTAGTTGGTTCTTTGTTATGGTTTTGCTCAGGGCTGGCATTTTCCACCATATTGTTTATATAACACAGCCAGCCAAATGGTGGTTAGCTTGTCAACTTCTGTATGTGTGTTACTCTGAACTTGAGTGTCTGCCTGTGAATTAAATGTGCATCAGCAGACAGCTTTGCCCAGTTGAATGTAGCCTTGGAGTTGTTTATGAAACTGTCTTAAAGTTTGGGGAGGGAAGGAAAACTAAAAACCCCTACAAAACACAACTTGAAGGTGCAGCAGGAGCTCAGTCAAGAGTGGAAATGGATGAATGCAAGCTCATAAATATTTAGCTCATCATTTTTTGTCATTAATGGGGAACTTAGTCTCTGAAAACACTTGTTGGAATGATGATTCTTAATGCATGATACATTAATGGAAAAGACTGAGGAACTTGTGATGGTAAGTTAAAAGTGAAAAGCCTTGGATTACAGAAAAAAGTACATGTAGCTTACAACCTAAAAATCAGCCTTCCAGCTTTGCATGTATATTTTACAGCACTTGATTGCTCTGCAAGTATTGCTCATTGTGAGCTTTACAGACTATTCTACCTTTGTATGTGAGTTAACTTTTTAAAGGAGACCTTAAGTAAACTGTCACAACTTAAATATAAATTGGGGCAATGATACTTGTTGGTGTGTGGTTAAGTTTTTACCTTAATCCTGTAATCAAATTCTGAGTGTTGCTCTTGTATAAACCTGAGAGGAGAGTTCATGTTGTATTCCTGTTGTTTGACATGCTACTGCATGCACAGTTGCTATTGTATTGTGGACCTTCCCTTTGCAATACATGCAATGTGAATGATTAAACTCAGAGTGAGAAGTAAGAGCACAGTACATGTTTTAAAATGTAATAAAAGAATTTTTTCCTCAGTTATGGCTCCCCATTTGTGACATTTCTAGAGTAACCTTTCTGCTCAGAAGACCGATAGCTTGATGGATAAAGAAAGCAAAGCAGGTGCTAATACTCTGCATGTATTTGTGACCCCTAGAACATGGCTGTCCACACAAATTGGACATTGTTATGAAAGTGTATTTGTGAAACTTAAAAGAATCAGAAGGATTTAAATGTGAAAGGGGAGTAGCTGGAAGCAAGTGGAAACTCTTCACTGCATGTTTTGCATTGATTGTTTTAGCAGTGTTTTAGTTGAAAAGTTCTTCAATATTGTGTCTTGTGAATATCTAAAGCAAAACAAAAATCTTTACAGGAAAGTAACCTTTTAAAATATACTTCAGAATAAATGAACCCTGATCAGTTTAGCTTACATAAAACTTGAGAGTCCTGCCAAGTGTAAATTATGTAATAATGTCTGTTACTCCCATAATAAAAACATTTCACGGGGAAAATTAAATTTCACGCCTTAATCTTTTGTTGGGAAAAGGAAAGTCCAAACACTCAAGATTAGGTGAAACATTCCCAAGTTTACCTTGATGGAGTTTGCTATTGTGGTCTCAAGATTTAACTGTTTTATTTCACTTGATTTTGATAGAAAACATTATTTCTTACAGGATGATAAATAAAAATTAATTACTGGAGTATGGGGAAGATGCTGTTAATTTAATCTTTTCATACTGTCACACTCTTAGATTGGGCACACAAAGTGTTGAAAGTGTACTGTCTATGTGCATTCATCTGAGTAACTGCCTAAATGAGAATAATTCAGAACGCAAAAGGAGAAAAGTTATCAAGAAAAACAGTCATATTACTGAAGTTTTACTGTTTAGACTCTAAGTGAGTTAGGATTTGGTTATCCTCGTGATGGTTAAACTTGGTACTTGTTTTCTACTGAGATTCAAGTTTGTGTTGAAATCCAGAAGAAGATGGGGAAGCTTTCTGTTCAGTGGTCTACTTAGCTCTGGCTTTACTACTAGACTTCTGGTATTTCATTGGAAGAAGCTGTTTTAAAGCTTGTAGAAGTCTTACCACTTCCACTTAGTCTGTTGGCCTAAAACTTAATGATGTTTGGGGTCATGGGCTGGAGCAGGGCACTTAAAATTGAAGTCCACATTCCTCCCCATCCTCCATGGATGTTTGCAGAGCTCTACTCAAAAGCTGTCTAGGCCTGGGTTAATAATAGCGCATGACCATGGAATCAGCAGTTCTTTAACTTTGAAACGTTGCTTCTTTCAGCATTAATACTAGACTAGTTTGAGGTTTTTCAAAGGTTAGTGGTTCTTGGGGCTTCTGTATAGGTAGGATATGTGCAATAGTTTTCCTGGTGCTAGCTGAGTCAAAAGGGCATTTTATCCAGGGAAGTGCAAGTGAGATGTCTCTTGCCTTAGCAATTATTTATACCGTCCTGTTTTAAATGCTGATGAGCACTCTCTTCTGAGTCTTGCAGATGGTAATTCTGAGTGGGTTTCAAAGTGAATGTGGAATATATGAAGATGTAACTTAAGTCTTAAATTTTATCTGTGGTGCATAGTATTATCTTTGTCCTTCAGTCAGAGCTCATACAATAAATACTTTTTTTCATGGAGCTGAAAGCTGCTTAGAGGACCTTTTACAGCTTATCTATGTGAAACTTGTTCCTGTCTCTGACATCACAAGTTTCCTGTCTCATTTGACTGCCTTCATTGGTGGTGTGCATTTCTTCATTCCTCTTACTTCAGCTGTTACTAAACAACTCTCAATCCTTTGAACTGGTAGATCTTGCAGCCAGAAAATAACTGGTATGGTTGAGCTTTCCTACCAAGTGCAACTGGTTGTATTCCCATTCTGAGCACTTGATTTTTTTTTTTTAAACTGAAGAGCAAAGATGTAAATAGTCATAACTTTATAAAGACTTAGTGCCTGGAATCTGGAGGTAGATGAGTATATATCTATTTTTGAGAAGAGGTCTTTGACAGATGCTCTAGTCTTGTGCTTTACTGTGCTAGCTTAATGCTTAAGTGAATAATTCAGTAATCTTGCACACCAGAAAGATCTGAACTTATCTGCAAAACTCAGATGTAAGATGATGTTTTATTAATTTAAAATGACTAACTAATTGTGTGCTTTGCAAAACAGTTACACTGGTAGTGATTTGTAACTGCATCAGGTGGTTCTTTTGAAATGCTGCTTTAATACTAGGAGCTGATATGGAAAAAATTGTAGCTGTAAATTTGTATGTGTAAATGCTCCAAAAATAAACAATATTCCACCTACAGGTCTGTATCTGTATCTTGGAATCCTGATAGCTTTCTGTTTTGACTTTCTGCTGACAGGTCACATTTAGGGCAGGCAAAACATAAGGCACATAGCCCTCCTGAGAGTAGAAAATCTATTTCAAAGACACCCAAAGTGCAGTCTAATACTACTTCTGAGCAGTCCAAGGGACACTTTTCTAAAAGGTAATTGTGCTTCATATTCATATGTTAACCAGTGTTATCTGCACCTCAAAAATTTTTATAATTATTGAGTTATACAGAGTTCTAATAAAACGTATGAATAATGGATATTTAACTAATCTAGGTATTGCATTCACTGGGTATATTTTAGCGTTTCCACTTCTGTTTGTTTTTTCTTTTTCTAATTCACCAACTAAGAGCATTCCATCAGTGATGGGGAGGAAATGATTTCTGCATAACTAGTCCTGGAATACTTGCAGGGTCTTTCTCCCCTTCTTCTGCTTCATGTTGGGGGAAGATTGCCCAAGGAGTTTAGAGCAGTGTCCAATATGAATTGGAATGTGCAATAATCTGAAGTAGGCCTGTGTTCAGGGTAATCATCTTGGTATTCTTTATCTGCTCTTCATATGCTTCTGCTATATGCACATTGGAACAGTTTTCTATCACATGGAAGAGAATTTTGTTATTTTTGTATGTGGTTCACTACATCAATTTAAAGATTGATGAGAAACTGTCCTTTCTTTAAGAGCCTTTCTTGAACTAGAATCCAGTTATGACTAGTTATGCATTACTGAACGCTCCTTACTCTCTTGTGGAACTTATATTCTCAAACATTCAGTTAATAGCTTCATGGCTTGATTTTTTGTTTGTTTGTTTTTAATCAGTTTGATATATATATGAAAGTAAAATCTATTTGAGTTTAACTTCCTTTTTAAAAAAAACAGTGTATTGTGCTTTTATTTTGCAATCTACTTGGGGTTTATGCTAACAAATATGTGTGATATGATGGTTCGCATACAAGCATGTGGGAGTTTTTGTTTGCTTCAATGTAAACTTAACAGTGTTTCTTACATGCAGTATCCTTCATTATTAAAAAATGATGACATTTATAATGCAAAATTCTTACAATGGTGGGGCTTCTTGAGTTCAACTCTAATGCTGTTCCTGCTTACTTCTACAGAGGCTGTAGTTCGTCTGCTGTTTTAATACCACAACAAGAAGATCCAGAGAGAGTCAGTACTTCAGAAAAGCAAAAAACGGGGCAAGTGCCTAAGAAAGACAATTCTCGAGGAGTTAAACGCAGTGCTAGTCCGGATTACAGGAGGACCAATTCTCCTAGCTCTGCTAAAAAGCCCAAAGCACTTCAACACACTGAAACTTCCTCAGAAACTAACAAGCCACATACTAAATCTAAGAGAAGACACTCAGAGCAAGAGCAGCCCAAGTCTACACAATTGCCATCAACAAGCAAGGCTCACACCAGAAAGGGTGGAGCTGCTGGTAGCTCCCGAAATCAGAAAAGGAAAAGGACAGAGAATCTGTCTTGTATAAAGGGTGGGTCATCAGTTGAATCAACTGGCACTGAAGAAAAGTCAGCAAAAGTCTCCAAGCTGGCTTCAAAATCGGTGACCTCAGCCAAAGCTGGGTGTAGCACCATCACCGATTCTTCTTCTTCAGCTTCCACCTCCTCCTCCTCTTCTGCTGTTGCCTCTGCTTCTTCTGCTGTTCCTCAGGGTGCCAGAGTGAAACAGGGAAAGGACCAGAGTAAAGCTAGACGTTCCCGTTCTGCATCCAGCCCCAGTCCAAGAAGGAGTAGCAGGGACAAAGAACCGAGTAAAACAGGTGGCTCTTCAAAGTTTGACTGGGCTGCTCGATTCAGCCCTAAAGTCAGTCTCCCTAAAACAAAACTGTCTCTACCAGGCTCTTCCAAGTCGGAGACATCAAAACCTGGACCTTCAGGACTACAGGCTAAGCTAGCAAGTAAGTCATTCTTTTCTGGAAGAATAAACACATATGTTTTAAAATTGAGTCTTCTAAACAAATACTTCTGTTATTTCAAGCTGCTTGTGATCTTCCTAGAAAAAATAACTTTCAGTATGTTCTGCTGAGTTAAGTAAAGCTGTGACTGAAACTATTTACAGCTAAAGCAGATGATTTAAGTTCAGTGTTTTGTAAATTCAGGTTGCTTCTGTGTCTAACAAACCGATTTAAAAAAATAAAATACATGCAAAATATTTGGATGTTGTGATGGGGGCATGTATGTTATAAAACACTCTTGATTATATTCCTTTTGTCAGATTTTTATTCCCCCTCATTTTCTTAAGTCTTCCGTTCCAAAGCAGGAATGATAGATGCTGGAAAACAAATAGACCATATGTGGTTTCTTCTTTCAACTTACTTTCCTGTTTCTTCCTTGTTGTGAGAATCTGATGTTTAAAAACTTTGGTCTTGTAAACCTGGTGTACATAGTGCTGGGGGTATTAGTCACTTTATCTTCCAAGTTGTTCTTACCAAGTAAGAACTTTGTAAGTTCTTTCTTTCTGGTGCTGAGTTTGAATAGCAGCTACTGTTCCTGAACACGATCACTGAGAAATGTAGGCCATTTCCAAGCAGAGCACCTGCTTGCTAGTATGCAGATATGCTTGTAGCTCTGTTGTCATGAACATTTTTTTTAAAATGTGTTTTGCTTCGTTTGTGTACTGAATGATTTATTTACTGCATGTATTCTCTAAAACTTGATGTAAGAGTTTGGATTCCTAAGCTTGCTCACTGTTACTGCTTTACTTAGTCATGATTACAAGTAGTTTGTCCTAGCTGGGACACATCCATAGTTAAAATACTAATGCTGGAAATAGGTGAAATAATCAAAAGCAACTGGGTGTCTTCCTGTATAATCAACACAGGTCGATTAAATTTAACAGGTGTGTTTTGGCTAATGTGCATGACTGGAGTATTGATTCTGGAGTGACGTAACAGATGAAGAGTGGCATTTGGGAAAGAGAGAGGAGTTACTTGCTTTACAGCAAAGGTTTTTTTTTTTTTTTTTGTCTGCTCTGTGATTCAAGGCTACCAGGTGATGAATTCCAGAATCAAAACTCTTATTTTGCACAGAGTGGAAGGAGAGGGAAATGAATAGAAGTCAGGGAACAGTGGGAATGACCAATAAGTTCTGAGATAAGTCTGGCTACAGGCAACAAAGAAAGGCAAAAAAAAAGGAGAAATAATTTACCTCCAACAAGTGAACAAGAAGATGAGGACAGAGTAATTCATGTGATAAGTTGCAAAACTTCCTGAAGGAGTGAGAACGGGAAGGGTGAAGCCCTTTACACAGCACAGTATAAAGGGCTGTGTGTGTGTTTTGTGTACCTTGAAAAACAGCGTGGAGAATGTGAGCCTAAACTGCTACTGCAGAGACTGAACTGAGAAAGATACTTTGGCTTAACTTTCAGGTCACAGAAGAGCTAAAGGTCTTTTGCTAGAAGATAAGATGCTCAGATATATGTCACAAAACCGAGTTGGTAGGAAATGTAGGTGTGTGTATAAAATGTCACTGCTGAGGGGCACAAAGTATGGTGAGAGATGTTTATGAAAAACATCTGTTTCTCACATTTCTCTACATGTGATAGAGAATTAAGTTGTTTTCTATAGTTTACATTTCAATTTGAGGGAGGGGGAAAGTACTAACAGGTGGTATTAGGAAGTCTAAAATGTCTAATGGCTCTTTATTTTACCATAGATTACAGCAAAGCTTATTCCAATGAGTATCATTGATCACCAAATAAGAGCCCAACATAGAATAAAAGTCTTGAACTATTATGTTTTCAAACAGTTTCAGCCTTTCAAATAGTGTTTTCTCACAACAGGTTGAGGTTATCTTGGAATCAATAAAAACTACTGTTAGCTTAGTCGTCTAAAAAAGAGGAAGCTTGTGTGTCACATAAATAGGAAGAAAATAAACCACCAGGGCAAGTTTTTGAGAAAGAATGGGTAAGTTCAAATTGGTTTTCTGTAGAAGACCAGTAGCCTTAAGGATAACGGAGCAGAAGAAAGTGATATTTCACACAAGTATTAACTCTCTGGGCCTTTCTAAAGCAGGAGGGCAAAGAGTGATCTAGATGAAATTGAGGTGTACACCCTTCTACCTGGAAACAAGCCCTTAAAAGTCATAGTAACTCTGTGTAGAAACTAAAAGCTTAAACTTGGTAGGCTTTTATAGATGTATGTATTTATGAAACACATTTGGAAAAGTCTGAAATAGGGCTTACAGAATAAATGGGAGAGAAACAAAAAAGCAAACGTAACTGCAAAAACTTCAGCAAAATGATTGGTGGAAGTAGTTCTAGGAAAAAAGTGGGAGGAGAAAGGGGATTATTCAGGCTAACATAAAATCATAGCATAGTTTAGTTGAAAGGGATCTTAAAGATCATTTCGTTCCAAACTGCCTGCCACAGGCAGGGCCACCTTCCACTGCACCAGGTTCTCAAAACCCCATCTGGTCGGTTCATGGCTATAAAAATGCAATGCTGTTCCCTTCTGAAGTTGGTGCAGTTCAAGGAGTACAAGAATCATTGTTAGGGGTTGTGATCATGAATGAAAAATAAGAGCAGCTGGCCTGACCTACTCTACTGAAGAGAAGAATGAGGGGAAATGTGGCTGCCCACTTCTTTGCAGAAGCTTTTCACATGCTGGAGGAGAATGAGGAGAATACCTTGAGGTTTCTTGTCCAGTCCTGCAGCCCAGATGACTTTCAGAGTGTTTAGCTCTACACAGTAGTGACATCACTGAATAACAGGTAAAGAATATGTTGGAATAATAAAAACAGGCTAGACTAAAGTTCTTTGCATCTATTTGAGTAGTTGAATATTTTTTTGTGGGAGAAGAGAGGAAGAAAGCAAGTTTCTCACTTTGCTCTCTTGACTTGACTATTTTCGCATCCCTTTCAGGCTGTATCTGTTGTAGGGGCTTTTTAAACGTTGCAAATCAGGTCATGTTACTGATTATGCAACAATATAAATCAAGCTTAATTATGTTTTCATTATTGGGGAAGTCTTTGCTGTCCTTTGTGTGTTGTCTTGTGGCCCTTAAGTAGGAAGAAGCTGGTGGCAGTGCCTGGAGCAGTGCTAAAAGTGGGGTGCCTTAGGATAGCTGTCCCTGCCTGGAAGGTCTCTGCCTTGTACTTGCCAAGTACTTGGAGGTTTGGGGAGGTAGAGAGGTTATTGGTGTAAGCACTGAGAAGCCATGTGAACGTGCAGATGAAGTGTGAATGGTATAGAATTCCTGGCTTTGAGGGATTTGGCAGAGGTGAAGGAGAAAAGTGTCAGAAAATAGCTCTGAAGTAGTTTATTTGGGTTTATGGGTACAGTACTGGCTTGGGTGATGGTAGTTAGAGCCTCAGAATTGTGGACTTGGAATTGAGGCAGTAAGATGGTTAGCTTGGAGATACTTGGTTTAATTGTGGTCACAGGCTGTGTGGGGCTTTAACAAGTGTCGGGGATGTCTGGGTTGGTACAGAGGGAGGGTAATAGTGGAATATTAGAATGATAGGAGCCTGTCTTGCCTTCCCCTGCTACAGCTCTTTTTACCCTATCTCAATTAGTAGGAAGAGCAGCCTTGCACAGGAGCCAATCTGAAGTCTACAATTCCAGTCCTGAGAAGTAAATCACTCCTGATTGCCTTTCTGAACTGCAGATGAAGGGCTTTCTAGGTTATGAACTGTGAAAGTTTGTCTAACTTTGTTTTGACTTGGGTAATACATTCCGACTTAATAAGTGATTGCAGTACAGCTGCATTCAGAACTTTCTTTTGCACAACAAAATCTTCCTTAAAAAATGCTGACAAGTAAACATGCTTAATGTGAAGTTAAGATTTTTAGTTTGATTTGTTAGGCTTCGCTATTTCAGGTTTAGCCTGTTTGAATGTATTTTCCTTCTGACTCATAAACATGAGTGCTTGGCATGCAAAATAGGATGATGTCAGGGCATAAGCAATATGTCTGCCATAAGAGCCAGTGCTTCTGCTTTAATTCTGAAACTTACTTGGGAAGTTTTTGCAGGTGCTGAATATAAGATGCTTAAACCTGATTTTCTTGGAGGGGTTTGGATTAGAGATCATTTAGGTAAACTTGACACCCACAAATCTGTGGGCCCTGAAGGGATGCACCTACAAGTGTAGAGGGAGCTGGCAGATGTTACTGCTAAGCCACTCTCCATAATCTTTGAAAGGTCATGGAGAACAGCAGAGATGCCTGAGGAAAGCCGGTTTCACTTCAGAAAAGGCAAGGAAGAGGACACAGAGAACTATAGGCTCATCAGACTCACCTCCATCCCTTGAAAGATGATGGAGGAGCTCATCCTGCATTGTCATTTCTAAGCATATGAAGTAAAAGGTTATCAGTAGTAGTCAATGTGGATTCACTGAAGGGAAGTAATGCTTGACCAGTCTGGAATAGTTTGTTGTGATAGAATGGCTGGCTGAGTAGATCAGGGGAGAGCAGTGGATGTTTGTTTTGACTTCAGCAAGGCTTTTGACTCTGTCTCCTGTAGCATCCTCATAGCTCAGGAAGTGTGGGTGAGGTGAATGACAGTGGATTGGGTTGAGAACTGCCTGAATGGCAGAGTTCAGAGGTTGTGCTGAGCAGTGCAGTGTCCAGTTGGAGGCCTATAGCTGGCAGTGTTCCCCAGCAGTTTAGTCCTGTTCTGGTTCATCAGTGACCTGGGTTAGGGGGGCAGAGTGCACCCTCAGCAAGTCTGATGATACGCAAGTGAGAGGCATGGCTGATACACTGGAGGCTGTGCTGCCATTCAGCTAAACCTGGAGAAGCTGCAGAGTTGGGTGAAGAGGAACCTAATGAAGTTCACAGGCAAGTGCAGGGTCCTGCACCTGCAGAGGAATAACTTCACACCCCAGTCCAGTGCAGGTTAGGAGCTTACCTGCTGGAAGGCAGCTCTGTGGTGAGGGACCTGCAGGCCCTGGTGGGGCACAGGCGGTGCATCAGCCAGCAGTGAGCCCTTGTGGCTAAGAAGGCCAGCAAAATCCTGGGGTATGTTAGGAAGAGCACTGCTAACAGATCTATGGAGTTGATCCTGCTCCTCTGCACTGCCTTGGTGAGGCCTTACCTGGAGTGCTGTGTCCAATTCTGGTCCCCCCAGTTCAAGGAAGACAAAGAGCTACTGAAAAGGTCCAGTGGAGGGCTGTGAAGGTAATGAGGGGACTGCAGCATCTCTCATGAGGAAAGGCTGAAACATCTGTGCCTGTTTAGCCTGGAGAAAAGATGATTTACCAATGCATACAAATACTTCAGGGGTGATGGTCAAGAGATTGGGGCCAGACTCTTGTGCTGCCCAGCACCAGGAGAAGCAGCAGAGGACACAAACTGAATACAGGAAGTTCCACTGCATAAGAGGAAAAACTTCTTTTAGGGTGACAGAGCAGTAGAACAGGCTGCCCAGAGAGACAATGGAGTCTGCTTTTCTGCAGATACTCAAAATGGGCTTGAACATGAGCAGTGAACCTGCTGTAAGAATGAGGTGGGATGATCTCTGAAGATCGCTTCAGCCGCAGCCTTTCTGTGAGTCTGTGACCATTGCTCTATGTATTACAGAAGTAGTGCTGAATAAACATCTTCTGGAGATGAACATCAAACCAATTCCTCTGAGAGCCCTTGCTCTGTGACAGTGTGACTGGTGCTTTCCTCCATCAGGCACAGACAGGGCATTTTTAATCTCATTTTCCTGAACACTGGCTGTGCTTTATTTACTGGTGAATGCTAGCCACTTTAAGCCTCCTGCAACTCCTAAAGACACAAGACTAACCTTCAATTTGGAGACTGTGCTGGCCATCCCAAATTTTAATGACAATGTGAGTGAAAGGAAGAAGGCTCAAGTCTGAAGAAATCAGCAGTTCTGAACTTACGGTATTGTGAAGACTCAAAGGATTTGCAAAAGATGCAGGTGGTGAGATTGACTTAAAGTTGATTAAGAAAGCTTCTTAAAGGCAGAGTGGCATTGAAAGCAGGAAGGGAACATGCTGTGAGAAGACTTTCTTTGCTTTCTCTTTTAGCCTTTAAAATTAATAGAGGGAGGTGGAAGCTTAGTTGTACCCTGGTAGATGCTCAGAGGCAGAAAAGTAAAGACTTGGGAAAAGAAACACGTAGAAACATCTGATAAGTAGAACATTCTTGAGCAGCAGGAGAAAATGTCCTCAGTTCTTCTGGATGCTCAGGATGTGATGCATTCTGCTGCTCACTCACCAAGGAGAAACTGGGTAACTGTACATTCTCTACAACCCTCTGAGGTAATTCAGTTTAAAGAGATGGCTCAGCTAATTAAATGTCACTCATGGAAAAAGACAACCCATTTTATTGCACCTTTGCCCTGCTGCTTGGTGTCTGTGCTCATCTGACCCTTAAGCAAGCTCAGCTCACCAAACTGACAGAATACTAGAACAAGAAAGTGTGTCATATGTGTACTTTGTATATCTTGGAGTTGATTTGGAGAAAATAAGAGATTGATGGGCTGGGCCATACTTCTAAACAACAGTAAATTGTTAGGCTGGCTCTGTTGCTTTGTGAAACTCTTGCCCTTAGCTTGTATCAAAACAGGATTTCTGCTAAGTCAGTCTTCACTTACAGTGATTGTGTGGTGTCTCATCAATAGCCTGTTACTAAGCTAATATGAAGTTACCTATTTTAGGTTTGACTACTTGAAAATGGCTACCCACAGATTTGAAGTAGTAAATGGTATGCTGACATAAAGGATGAGGATGTACTTTTTTTTCCCAGTGAAGTCTACTGTATGAAGATAATTAGTTTATTCTTCTAATATAAAGCAAAAATACATTTCACTTAGAATTTCATCATAGTGTTACAGATACTGAGTAACCTAGTTTTCCGTATGTGTCATATTTGAGAAAGTGTATCTCTGAACTCAGTGGGGCAAATACATTTTACCTGTGGAGTAGTACAGTGCTATGCCTAGTGCCAGTTGAAGAATGCATTTTCTAATGTAAAATACAACCAGCTTTGAGGGAAATTTTGATGTATCATTGTACTTCTGGGTACTTGAGAAGTGTAGCTATGGCATGGGATCCTGCTGCTGAAATTCATCATTTCAAATGAGTTTTGTCTTTATCTCTACTTTACAACATGTTTTCTCCTGTCACACCTGTCCCCCTTCCCCCAAGTATTACATATACTATATATAAGTAAGGTTTGAGTCATTGTTTTGTGATAACTTCAGCTTACAGTTTTGGTTTCAAAGCATATGTAGTAAAAATGCCACTACTTTTCTGAATATTCAGAAAAGTTACATATGTTCTGTATGTACAGATCATGTGAAAATTCAAGTCACTGGCCTGCTTCAGTTCAGTGCTTGGTGGCTTTTAAATACAGAACATTGTTTTCTTAAGATTGTCACATTTCTTCAGTTGCTAAGCCAAGTGTGTGGTAAATACATGAGTATCAGGTTAACATTCATCTGCATAGACCTTAACTGCACCCAGCATTGTGTTTCTGGGTCAAGTAGGTATTTGAAAGGACGTGCTATTGGCTGGATTGGTAGTAGTTTTATAGATCACTTTTTCTTTTCTGTTAAATATCCAGTCAGAGGCTGCGTAGTTATCATTTCATCCCTCAGTACCACAACTCTGCATTCCTGGAATGTTTTAGGATTAAGGAAATAGGAGCTAGTTTGATAACTTCTGAACTCAAATGCATTGCATGTTTAAGTATGTTCTATTTCTGCTTTGTTGCCAGAAGAGGGAGTAGTGATCTAACTTACTTTTCAAAAATGTTTACATCTGTTCTAGTAATAACATGTCTGAATTCAGTATTATGATGTTCTCTTCTGTTATATTTGTTTATTGTGGAGATGTGTGGACAGGGTCACTGCAATGTCAGACTGAGCTGAATAAAAATTTTTGATTTTTACCCTAAATTATCATTTTTTGTGTTTTGGAAGCTGCCATTGGATATTTCAACCTGAGAGTAAGCTTGCTGAGGATCATCTGAGAATGTTGTATTGCATGGGGTTTTTGTGTGTTTAACCTGGTTCTGTGGTGGGATGTTATCAGAACAATGGCTTTGTCACCTAGACCAAATTGTTATCAATGGGGTCAGTTTTCAGCAATGCAAATACTTGTAAATTAAACATTGAAATTCCTTTTCCAAAGCTGTGAGGATGTGCTTGCTTATTTACATCAAGGATGGCCTTATGACAGTAAGAAGGGCTGTGAAGGGCTGTAGTTGAAATAGGAATACAAGTAATCTATGGGATAGATCTCAGCACTGATAGTGCTTGGCTCTTGGAGGAGAGCATGGTTCTGATTGAAGACAGTTATTTTTAAGCCACATTAGTATGAATAAAACTGAGTAAAATTTGAGATGGCAACTACCACTTCCTTCCCTCTCAAAATGTAATTTCTTTTTTTCTGTTTAAGGCTAAGGTATCTTATTTTAATTATTTGAATGTGGAAATAATACACTTGTATCCCATAATGTGATACCTGTTTAGCATGAGAAAGATGATCTATAGCTGTAGTAAATAGTTTAATAAAAGGTGCCTACATAAAACCTTGCAGTTTATTATTACTTAATGAGTAAAAGTAAATGTCTGAACCTTTCTTTTACTGGTGTAGCAATTCAGTGTAAGCTGACTAAAATTGATGTGGGCTTATTTTGGTTCTTATGTAGAAGCTATTCTTCTTCGTGGAGGTTTCCTCTACACAAAAGTTTAGTTTCTTTGTAGAACTGCTGTATATTTAAAGACTGATTTACTCTCAATTCTTTACATATTGCATAGGTCTAAGAAAATCTACAAAGAAGCGCAGTGAATCACCACCTGCTGAGCTCCCCAGTTTGCGGCGGAGCACACGGCAAAAGACCACGGGCTCCTGTGCTAGCACCAGGTAAAACTTAGGGAAATGAAAGTTGATTACTACAGTGAGTAGGTATTCATGTCATTTTCATGCATGAAAACTGGCCTTGTCTGTCTCTGGTTTGTCTGTTGTAAAAATAGCTGTAGCTTTTCATGCCTGCTGGATTACTCTGTACACCAGTGTCATGGATAGCACATAGAATTTGTCACCATCAGACTTCCAGTAAGTCCCTCAGCTGTGGAGGTGGAGGAAGAGAAACAAATAATCCTGTCCTTAGAAAGGTGTTTAAGAAGACAGACAGTAGTGCTGAGCTACTTACTTGACACAGACAGTAAGTGCTGAACTACTGTCTGTCATGAGCAGTGAAATAGATAATTGTTTTGAAAAACAAGTCTGTGGTACCACACAGGAGTCAATTTTAATAGGGTGCACTGTTCAGCTGACTCATCTGAACTGCGTCTAAGTACTTAATGTACTTCCTGGTGCAGAGGAGAAGTAGTCCTGGATTAGTAATTTTAAGCAACTGGTAGATTAAATGGGAGGGGAGAGTTAATGTATCTTGTGATGCAATAAACTTCTGTAATTGCATATATTGTGGGAGTAGACATAGGAAGCCTTAACAAACTGTATTTTTGTTCTTAGGCCTAGACTGTTTAGTACTTCCAGCACACCTTCTTTTCCCTCTTCCACACCATTAAAAAACTAGTTCTGAAGTCTTGATTTTGTTGTCAAGTGTGTGTTTAAGTTTGACTATTTACTTTGAAGGCATATGTATTTGCAGTTATGAAAGTTGTAATGTTTAAAACTGCAAATTTAAATCTAAATAGGCTCATGCTCTCCAACTCATTCTGACGCTGAAAACCAGGTTGAATGTCAGTCCTCTTCTCGCTTTCAGTAGTTCAGAACTTCCTATAAAGGTGACTTATCATCAGCCTTCTCAAATGTGTATATGATTTATGACTAACAGTCAATTTAAACTTGCTCATTTTTGCTGTTACATTTTAGTAGACTTCCTGGTTGTAAAATGTATAACGTAAGGACCTGTCTGTAATGCCTTAGTGTAAACAAATCACTGCCATGGTGCAGGGCAGGGAGTGTACAGAAGGGTTGGATAATTTTGTGAAGATGGATTCTTCCACTAATTGCTTGTTTGTGCAATGTTGTGGCAGTGATGTACATAAACATTATGTAGTCTTTAGTAGGCTTACATTAATAAATCTCCTATCTTAGTTGATAAAGTCTGAAACTTTGTTTTTTGAACCTTTAGTCGGCGAGGCTCTGGCCTGGGCAAAAGAGGAGCAGCTGAAGCTCGCCGACAGGAGAAGATGGCTGATCCTGACAACAACCAGGATGGAGTTAACTCTTCAGCTGCACGGACAGATGAGCCTCCCCAGGGAGCTGCAGGTAAGAACGAATTCCAACTGAAAAATTTTTATCATAGTTTCCTGATATAAAATTCTTGCATTTAAAAGTAGTTAAGTGTATTAAGTTCTGAAGAGAAATTATTTAAGCTGGTAAATAATGCTGGAAGGTTCTTGAGTGAGAGGGACCCTTACATTTGATTATGATTTTTTGGCTATTCAGTATGTGTTTCAATTATGGTTTTTTTTTTTTTTTTTTGTAGTATCCAAACTATATCCAGTAATCTAGATGTCAGTTTTTAAGCTTCTGCTACTTTAAAATGCTACATAAATGCCACCAGCTGAAAAGACATAAAGCTGTTCAGAATACAGAAGGCATGCATTACCTGTAAAAGCTCTGTTGAAACTACTCATAAATATTCTACAGATTTTTTTATTGAAATTGCAAGCATGTCTGTACTGGAGAAACTTGTGACCAAGTTGAATACTGTTACTTGCACAGTTCTATTAGATGATAATTTTATCATCTGGTCCTAATTAGTGAGTTCAAAGGAGCTTTGCAGTAATTATGCTGAATGGCAGAAATTAGTAAGCATTCTATGCTTAGAGTTGGCTGCATCAGTACAAAAAGAAGTAATGGAAACTAAGTACAGCATAATACTCAATTAAGAGAAATATACCTTTATTAAAGATACAGGTAAATCTGTCTGAAACTTAATTTTATGGACTTAGCTGTATTTTTTCTTCATTTTCTTGTGTTGATAAAGCCATTCTCTTCAGCTTTTGGAAAGTATTAGTCCTCTAGACTGGTCTGTTTTAAAATGGAAGTTTTACAGGAGTTTGCTGGTGGCAGTGTTAAATGTGGAGTATGCTTTTGATGGCAGAGGCTTTCTTTGATGTGAGTTTTGTGGCTTTTAAAGACACTTTAAGTTGAATTGATCTCTTTGTTTCTTTAGCTTCTAGTTCTGTTGCTGGAGCTGTAGGTATGACAACTTCTGGAGAAAGTGAGTCAGATGATTCTGAGATGGGAAGACTACAAGGTATGAAAGTTGTTACTCATTTACCTTTTTGGTTGTTAGCAGCCTATGAATAACCATATGTACACAAATTCTGTAGCACATTCAAGTGGGAAGGCTGTATTTTGTTTCACTATCTGTGAATGTGTTTTTGCTTACAGTAGTTCTGAAGCAGGGATTTACAAGCCTCAATTCACAAAAGATGCAAAGATGTCTGGAGGGGGGTGGGATAGTGTCTTTATTCATTTAAATGGTGTGTAATACCCTACTACTGATTATTTTCTAGTAGGAGGTGGGGGGAGAGAACTGAGAACACAGTCCTATTAAGAAAGCTCAAATATGAAAATAACTTTTTGCAAGCATGTTTTAAGTTTAGAGGCCAGGTTAGGCCTACTATACTCTGCCTGCTTCTGGATAACATTTTTTTTTTGTGCTTGTCATTGATACCCATGTTGCTGTAAGCTTTTACGAAGAAAGTCTGAATGTTCTTAAAATGCTTGCTTTTGTGCTTGGGCTAAAGGAGTCTGGTCTCTTAAAATCAGAGTGTATGACAGGTATAAACTCAGTTTGCATGTTCTGCAACTGGTCTAATGATTTTACTACTACATTGCAGGGAGTCCTGAGATCATGATCTCCCTTGCAAATGACAGGTTTTTGTTAATCTGGATATTTAATGTGGAAGTGAGTGCTGTCAGTATCAGTTCACTTGCTTATAGTTCTCAGTAAGTATAGATATGCATTAGGAATATTGGGCTAAATTGGTTTTCACTATTGATTATTATTTTATTGATCAGCAGTAGTCATGGTTGCTACAGTAAAAGTCAGAATCACCCACTTAGTTTAGCTTAAGTAATAGTTACTGTAAAGTGTTGAAAATCAATCAAAAAAGAAACCTGCTAATACTTAGAGTTCTGCCATCTCCTGCTCATCAGCAAATAAAGCTGTTGAACCTGTTTTTCAGTGTAATTTTTTTCAGAGTAGTAGTGCCTGCAGGTCCTGAAAACATGAAGATAAGCTTAACCTATTCTGTCCAGTTTGAGTTCAGATTTGAAATTACAGCCTGATGTATCTGCTATTCTGGCTCTAGGCTTATGACAGTTTAATAGATGAGATGACTTTTGTGAAATACACAGCTGTGGAAACTCAGCGGGTGGCTTAGTAAAGGACCTTAATGCTCTGATACAAACAAAAATTAGTTGCGTGTTCCTTTAAGGTCATCTTTTTGGTGGTTTTTCGAAGTCGAGATAGCTTCAGTCATCTAATCCTAACTCTTATTAAAGTATCAAAATTCTAGTAGTCTTAAATGATAACATCACGGAATTTAAGCTTTTTAAAATATACCTAGAAGCTTTGACAATGGCTGTTATCCTCTGTTTGCTTTTAGCTCTATTAGAGGCTAGGGGTCTTCCTCCTCACCTGTTTGGCCCTCTTGGTCCTCGGATGTCGCAGCTCTTCCACAGGACAATTGGAAGTGGAGCTAGTAAGCAAAGTTTGTCTAATTTGACTTAATTCTTTCCACTTCCAGACTAGTAGAATTCAGCCAATAGTAAATCTAATATTTGTATTAGCTTCATTAGTTTAATTTAGTATTTTACGTGTTGGAGACTTGTATGTCATAATAGTGTTAGACCACTGGTCAACAATTTTAATTTGCTTGTCTTCCTTTAAGGAAGAAAAATTTGCATTAGCTGTATTTCTTTGCTTTTATTTTTTGGGGCATCTTAATGTTCCTTTCTAGGTGGGGAAGGGAGGGTTCTTGCCTTTTCACCCCTTCCTTATCTTTTTCTTTTGCATGATGGGCTGCTTAACAAAAGACCTCTCCAACCCCCTTGGGTTTTTTGCTAGCTTTAAACAAATGCTTAAGCTAGCTTTAAAACAATTAGTAGATGTCAGTTCTAAATTATGTTGGTTTTAGTTTCAAAAGTGTCACAGGTTTCAGACAGAATGAATTTCCTTCAGACGTTGTGTCAGTGAGAGTGTGGGTCCTTAGACTTGTTGCACCAGGTCTGCGCTACGCAGCTGGATGAGATGTGCACCTTCCAGTCCAGAGGCAGCCTGTTATGCTGCATGCCAAGAAGAGGATGGGGTCTCGTGGGTGCCCCATGTGCTGTATTCTCTGGGGGGTATTGCAAAGTCCTTTGCTGCACAGAGGTGGGATGGTTTGGGTTCTGGCACCTGCTGTAGGTTGGCAAGATGGCTGTGCTGAGCAGTGTGGCGGACTCCCTGTGCTGACCAGTCTGCAATGGAAAGGCAGCCAAGAGTGAGATTTTGTCTCCCTTCCCTATTCTCCCTTTTTATGACAGGGAAAGGAAATGAAACTGCAAATACAGAGGAAAACAAACTATCTCTGGTCTTCCACTCTGGCAGAAGTATAGCATAACAGTTCTCCTGAACACTTTCTAATACCTTTTTTCCTAAATTTTTTTCTGAATATCTAGGTTCTAAAGCTCAACAGCTTTTACAAGGTCTCCAAGCCACTGATGAAAGTCAGCAACTACAGGCAGTGATTGAGATGTGCCAGCTGTTGGTTATGGGAAATGAAGAAACATTAGGAGGATTTCCAGTCAAGAGTGTTGTACCAGCTTTGGTAAAGCTTTAATCTCAGATTTCTGTTGGAGGATATAATATTTCACTCAATGTCATGCTTAAATTAAATCATTACTAGTTATATTGTCTTACTTCTAAGTTTGTGTATCTATCTTACTGGATTTTGAGAGGATGTTTTGCTAAATTTTTATACTCCTATTAATTTTTAATAGCTCAAGAATAGGCAGTGGTTCTTTTGGAATTCTTATTAACATTCAAAATACTGATTAGTGATTTTACCCTTTTTATGATGATATCTAGATACATTTTTCTAAATAATCAATACTTTTTTTTAAAACAGATAACACTGCTGCAGATGGAGCACAACTTTGACATTGTAAGTAGTTTGTAATATTTAAGCTTTTGAAATACAAAAATGTTAACTGAACTAAAAATCAAATATCTGTATATTTAATAGATGAATCATGCATGTCGGGCCTTAACATACATGATGGAAGCACTTCCCAGATCATCTGCTGTAGTGGTAGATGCCATTCCTGTCTTCTTGGAAAAGGTAAAATGAAATCAACACAGTGATAAAACAGCATGAGGGGGTTTTACCTTTTGTTTTAACTTTAGGAAATGCCATCAAAATGGTGGGTTCTTTTCATAGCTTACAAGATAATATAAAATGTGTGAGAAGCTTCTAAAAGCCAGGCTTGATCTTTGCTCCACCCTTACTGAAAAGTGCTCTCTCCTTCACTGAGAACTTTTTGTTGAATTGGTGTTGCAAACATACAAAAAGTGTAATTATATAAGCTGTTGCCTCTTGGAGTAGCTCCATGGCTGAGGTAGCCTTGAACTGGCAGGCTTGGTCAGAGCTGGCATTAGCATATATGTCTTAGTAGGGGCTGGATGTCTGATTGTTAATCAAGATGATTATTTTTGCAAATTGGTTTAGTAATTGATGTACGAGATTTTTTGTTTTCTTGTAGCTGCAAGTTATCCAGTGCATTGATGTGGCAGAGCAGGCACTCACAGCCCTGGAGATGTTGTCACGCAGGCACAGTAAAGCCATTCTGCAGGCAGTAAGTAAAACCAAAAAATGGCAGTTTTGCCTCTGCCAGCTCTGCATCTTGGTGATGTTCTGTGAAGATGGAATAAGAAAACAACTTTCTGTGATTTCAACAGTACTGAGAGTGAAAATGTTTGTTTGTTTTGTTATAGGGTGGGTTGGCAGACTGTTTGCTGTATCTGGAATTCTTCAGTATAAATGCACAAAGGAATGCACTAGCTATCGCTGCCAACTGCTGCCAGAGTATAACACCTGATGAGTTTCACTTTGTGGCAGACTCTTTGCCACTGCTAACACAAAGGTTAACCCATCAGGTAAGGAGTTATTAAAAAATGGAACATTCTGATCTGAAAGCAGTTTAAAGATGTATCCAGATACCTGGTTCTTTGCTGTGTATTATTTGCCTTTGCAAGGTGATAATTGACTTAAAGCTTCTCTGCTGTCAGGTTGTGATATACCAATGTACATATGGACCTCTTGTGGTTCTGTAAATGTGATGTTTTATAAAAGAAGACAAATAAGGTACTTTAACTCTCAAAGCATGAGTGATGGTTTTGTAGTCCTTGTAAGAACAAGGCCATCGGTAAGAGTAAGTCCACTAGCATTACTGTTTTATTTTTTCGTAACAGATGGGTTGCAAGGTTCTCTCCCACTTTAAATTCAGAGCACTCTGTTTCAATTTTTGCGGGGTTTTTGTGCTTTATTTTTTTGGGGGGAGGGTTTATGGCATTTTAAAAAGTTCCTGCTTTTGTACAGTAGTTTGAAGTGATGAATCTAAAATCAAGGGGTTCCTAAGGGCTACATCTCCTGCAGTGCTGCTGTGTTCATAAATGAGCACTTACAATGATTGGTGCACCAAAAGATATTTTTGGTGGGCTGCTTGGTTGGCACATCCCTGTTAAAAAGATGAAAAAGGAGAAATATTTTGTTTGTTAACAAATGCAACTAATTGGAAGCTTCCAGGTAATGGTTTTGTGTATTCTTGTGCTATTCTTAATTTTGCCTACATCATCTTGCTGAAAGACTACTTGAATCTTTGAGGCAGCTTCTAAGAAGCCAGCTTTAGATTGTACTCTAGAAACAGGAAGCACCATTCTCACCAGTAGTAGGGACAAGTACTGATCCTGATCTCTGAAGAGAAGCTACAACCCACCAAAGTAAGATTTCAAGAAATTTTGAAGTGGAAATTTTCTGAAAAAGAATCTTGAGTTACCTCTTGACAGAATAGTTGACGTTGGAAGAGAGCTCTGTTACCCAGTCCTAGCTCCCCTGCAAGGTGAGCTAGGGCAGATTGCTCAGGAGCATGTCCGGATGATTTTTTTCTGTTTTTAAAGATCTCCAAGAATGGAGACTTAATCTCTCAGGCTAACCTCTTACAGTTAGCTCAGCCACCCTTACAGTTATTGTTTTATGATGTTCAGGTGAACTTTTTTGAGCATTTCGTTCAACTTTTAACTAGAGCTATTTTCAGGGCAATCTTTACTTGTGTCTTTAGATTTGCTGTGTTGTCTGTGCTGCATAATATCGAAATCTGGCTTCATGTAGTCTGTAGAACAGTAGCCTTCACTCCTGCTTATTATCTATAACTCATGTTACTTTGGCTTTGTAGCTCTTTTCCCAATTGTTTCTTCCTTGCCGAATCAAAAAAGAATATTAGAGATCAAATTATTCGTCTTTAAAGGTCCCTAAAAGTATCTGTAATGCAAGGGGGGTGTTTCCCAGGGAATATGTAGGAAGCTGTATCGAGAGGTCAGTTGAGACTCTCAGTGAATTTAAAAGTCAGAGCTGTAATGTTCTGTAAAATATGATTAGACTAGCCCTTTTGGAGAAATTTTATTAATGCCTCAGAATGACAGGATGTTCTAATGGAAGTTAAAATATTTCAATTTAAACAAAACTTTTTTATAACAGGACAAAAAGTCTGTTGAAAGCACTTGTCTGTGTTTTGCACGGCTAGTGGACAACTTTCAGCATGAAGAGGTAAGAGTGTGGATGGGGTTGCATTTGTGCTTTCTTCTCCACCCACCTTGCTGCTCTTGAGGTTTCACCTTTCAAGGACTAATGTTTCCCATTTTGTTGTTCCCTCCTGAAGAACTTGCTGCAGCAGGTTGCTTCCAAGGACTTGTTAACAAATATCCAGCAGCTCTTGGTCGTGACACCTCCTATCCTGAGCTCAGGAATGTTCATTATGGTGGTGCGCATGTTCTCCCTGATGTGCTCCAACTGCCCGACACTTGCAGTCCAGCTGATGAAGCAAAGTGAGTACTTACTCTTCCATGTTCTAGGGGGCCTGTTCATGTTAATAATGCCTACAGTTAGTGTGGACCTCTGTGCACTTGATTATATGAATGTTCTGTTCCTTTAATTTTTCTCTCTTACTGTGTTTCTCCTGGGGTAAAAGGTTTAGTTAAACTTGTTGAAAGCCTTTATCCAGAGGGGGCTTTTATCCTTTTTTCTAGTTCTAGCTGTTGTCACTGCAGTGCTCACTTAATTTTGAGTCTGTATTGGCTGCACAAACTATTTTCATTTCAACACAAGCTGAATAATTATTTTCTTAGTTTTTACCATGTTGGGGATTATGGTTTTTTTAAGTGCTTCTTCTAGGGGAAAACATTAACGAAAGTAACTGCTGTAGAGCTGTCTTATTTGTTGCTTGCTTTTTGTTCTATCTCACAAATTTTGACTGACCACTTCAACTACCCTTTATCTTTCTCTGTTTTCTTCATGTCTTACGTATATTTAGTATTTCTCCCCTAGTTGTCCCTTAAAGGAAGAGAACACAAACTCCAGACCTGAGAACAAACACATTTCTTAGTGTTCAATGAAACACTTTTGTCCTATAGTCCACTCCATTTGCTTTGGGCAGTAACTATCTCTTCTATGTAGTGTCTAACAGAAAATGGAATCCATATCTGATACAGGCAGTCTCATGAATAATAATTTTTATAGATATTGCAGAAACACTTCACTTCCTCCTTTGTGGAGCCTCAAATGGGAGTTGTCAAGAACAAATTGACCTTGTTCCACGAAGTCCTCAAGAACTTTATGAGCTTACTTCTCTTATCTGGTAAGTCTTGCAGTCTTAGGTTTTGGGTGTGGTTGGTATGTTAAAATCTTTAACTTCACTAAAATAAGGCAAACAGTTTTCAGTTTAGATGGATTATATAAGTTTGTATACTTCTAGTAAAATACTGTTTTAATATTCTTTACAGTGAACTGATGCCTTGCCTGCCAAAAGAGGGGATCTTTGCTGTTGATACTATGCTAAAGAAAGGAAATGCACAAAATACAGATGGTGCAATATGGCAATGGCGAGATGACAGGGGTCTCTGGCATCCCTATAACAGGATTGATAGTCGAATAATAGAGGTAGTAATTCCACACATTTGTGTGGCGCTGTTTTTCAAATCTGCGTGCGGTTGTGTAGGGAATTAAGTGCTTTCTCTGTCTTTAAAAATATCACTCTTGATCTTTCTGAGTAAGAAACACAAGTTTCCTCAAACATTCTGGTGTAATCCTGCAGTATTTTGGTGTTCAGCCATACCAAATCACTTAATCACTATTCTTATTATATTTCTGTCATTGTTTCTCCTACTGTGTTATTACCCTTCTCCTCACCTTTCATACAGTTTTCTGTTTGTTAAAAAATCCCTAACTTTAAACTCTTCCTTGATTTTTAGGCAGCTCATCAGGTTGGTGAGGATGAGATAAGCCTGTCTACGCTTGGGCGTGTCTATACAATTGATTTTAATTCTATGCAGCAAATAAATGAGGATACTGGAACAGCTCGTGCCATTCAGCGAAAACCAAACCCTTTAGCCAATACAAACACTAGTAAGTACAGCTCAGGAAACACCTGGGCTCTCTAGCTGTGGCTAATTTATGGTGGGTTGAGCAGCAGTTTGCTGCTTAACTTATAAATTTCTTATGGCCTCTGTGGCATATCAAACTATTCTGATGTACATGAATGAAGAAAGCTTCATAACAAAACTCATACTGTTGACATGTGCTTTTTAACATGTAAACTCCTCCTGGGACCTGAAAATGTATTGAAATGAGAGGGAGCTGGGGGTGTTCCTGGCTTGGGATTTCTGAAACAGTTCTATTCCTAAAGCTCTTTTTTTTGATGAAGAATCTGAGGGCTTCTTACTATTATACAGAAATTCATAAGAAATCTGAAGAAAAAGACTAAACTCCTTGAAAGAGGAGGTTTTGTACCTGCCTGATGACTTTGACTTCTAGCTCTTGAATTTTATCTTTTCAATTTGAGAGTTGAATTAAATTAGTTTTAACAAAAGAAAGTAATCATCAGAGGAAAAATGCAAAGATCTGTCCAGTGATTTGTTGCACACTTTCTCACAGGTGGACATTCAGAATTGAAGAAGGATGATGCTCGAGCACAATTAATGAAAGAGGACCCAGAACTGGCAAAATCCTTTATCAAAACACTGTTTGGTGTTCTTTATGAAGTATATAGTTCTTCAGCTGGACCTGCTGTTAGACACAAGTGCCTTAGAGCAATTCTTAGGATAATTTATTTTGCTGATGCTGAACTTCTGAAGGATGTGCTGAAAAACCATGCTGTTTCAAGGTGGGTTCGTTAACTGCTGCAAATTAAAATAATTTTGAGCTTACAGCTCAAACTTGTGATTACTTTTTTTTTTATCACCTTTTTCAGGGGAAAATGGTACTTATAAAGTCTTACTTACTTTCCAAACACTGAGGCTGCCAGCTCTGCAGGAATTTTTTTGCATCATAGATTCTGCAGTGGTTGCCAGTGCTAGACATTCTCACTAGACGCTTAGGTGGCCTCTGGCTGTGTGTACTAGGAGTGTCTAATGTTACCCTTTATTGGTTTTTTGATTTCAAAAACTTGCCTATGAAATTCTCTGTGGGCAAGATAACTTTTGAGGTAATACAATATGAACAATAACAGATATAATAACATTCAACTGGTAAGTTTTGTTCATGAAGTCTCTCCTACTTGTTACTCACAAAGTTGGGGATATGAGGATGCAACTGGAAAATAAACCAAGTAGTTTTTTAAGGACAGTACCCAGTTCCAGAACACCCTATTTATAAAAGTCTCTCTCTTTTATGCCATGTTAAAACTTGGTAAAACTGATATAGGTAGGAAGAGAACTGTTCCAGTTCTTTTATTGATAATTTTTATAAAAGCGCTATGAAACTTGTTTGCTTTCGGTCTCCAGTGCGCTGTATGCAAGATGAACTGACTTGATTTAAAAAGAAAACCCCAGCCAAAAAAACCCACAAAGCTAATTCTAATAAATTATCTGTTTTAGTCATATTGCCTCCATGCTGTCGAGTCAAGACCTTAAGATAGTAGTTGGAGCCCTGCAGATGGCAGAGATTTTAATGCAAAAGTTACCTGACATTTTTAGTGTTTACTTCAGAAGAGAAGGTAAATCGTGGTCTCTTTTTTTTTTTCTCTTCACCTCTTTATGTAATATTTAAAAAATGTGTGTCCACTCTCCCCAAGCTGTAAAAATGGAATATTGTTCTTTAATAATAAAGGCTCATCTGTGCAAGCTGTCCTTATATTACTAGGGAGGAGCTGACCCAGACTCTGGAGGAGATGAGCTTGTGTTTTCAGAATCTGAAGCAAGTTTGTACAGGCTTACTAGATACAGTGAACTCAGGCTGAAGATGGCTCCCTGAAATTACATGGGAAGTCTTAGTGGAGAAAACTGATGAATCTTTGGCAGGAAGTCTTTGTACTAGTCTTTGTGCTTGGGGTTTCTTTAGTTACTGTTGATGCTTCTCTAATTTTTTAAACTATGGCTTAAACTAGGTTAACTTCTTGAAGAAAAGATTGTACTGCTTTTAAAGCTTATTATTGATGGGTGGGGTGAGCAAATACTGCCAGAGTCAAAGCAGAGGTTCAAATAACATTCAGTTCTACATTTTCAAACACCCTTGTTCCTGCCACCACATCTCTACTACCCCCTCCTCTCCCCTTACCCCAGACCAACCCACCAAACAAAGATCTCTTCTGTCTCAAAGGGGTGATGCACCAAGTAAAAAACTTGGCAGAGTCTGAGGCTTTGCTAACAAGCCCCCCAAAAATATGCACTAATGGATCAGGAACGCTGGGAACCACTACGACCATAAACACTGGGACAGCCACTGTTGCCAGCAACGCAGCTGCGGATTTGGGCTCTCCCAGCTTACAGCACAGCCGGGAGGATTCCTTGGATCTCAGCCCACAGGGGTAAGAGCACTTCCTGAAAAGTAATCTGTTCTTTCTGCCTTTGGTGCTTTCTTGTGGAATTTTGGGATTTTTTTTTTTTGTGACACGGGCTGCCCACGTAGCATCTGCATTTTGCTATAGTATTTTCCTCTAAGAAACTAAATCAGAGTGGTGTTGAATTTTTCAGTGGGGAATTTTGATTAATTTTATATTAAATGTTTAAAAGAGTGACGTGATAGTTAGGTCATAATTATATTAAATAATTTTCTGTTTTGGGAGAATGTCAAGAGCAACAGTTTGTAGTCTCATCTAACTGTTGAGGACAGTGATTCTTTCAGAGCCATGGGGCATGGTTCCTTTCTGCTGGAGACCGGACAAAAAAATAAAAATTACCCTTAAGTGTTGTTGGAAGGCAATAATTTTGAACACTTGTAGAATTAAAATACAGTGAAGGGATCAATTACTAGTTTGCTCTTATTTTAAAGGTCAAGTATTTGTCACTTTAAACAAGAATTGAAATATGTGAACTTGTGAAGTGTAGTGATTGATGAGTAGAAATGTCACAAATTGTTGAAGTGTTTTCTGGGCTTTTGTAGGGGAGGCATGTCAAATATCCAATGTTAGTTGGTGTTTATTTGGTACAGATTTGTGAAATTTTTAAGTTTTCATTTTAAGCGTGTTCAAAGAAATGGACAAACAAATGCTTACACAATTAAAGCATGAAAATCATGAGAAACCTCTTTTTAGTGTCACTTCTGGCTGTATTTTGCTGCTCATTATAGAAAGATGACAGCCAGCAAAACCCTTTCTGCTTGTCCTGTCAATTACAGAGTTGAGGCCCCTGCTCCTAGAGCAGGGAATATCCTTGTTATGGTATGGAACCTGTTCTTTAATTCTCAAGGAAGTAGTTGGCAGATGCATTTTAAACTGAGGGAGGGGTGTGTGCATGAATATGTATTTGTGGGTGGAAATAAGTAACTTTATTTTTAAATTTGGACAGACGACTGAGTGATGTTCTAAAGAGAAAAAGACTGCCAAAACGAGGGCCAAGGAGACCAAAATATTCCCCTCCAAGAGATGATGACAAAGTAGACAATCAAGGTAAATAATTCTTAAAGTATGATATTTTTATCTCCTTTTAGCGTAAGCTTACAAACTGCAGAAAGAGCTAGCTGTGATAAACCTGTTGATTCTCTTAAATTTTGTCTTTATTTCCTCCAGCTAAAAGCCCTACAACTACTCAGTCTCCTAAATCTTCTTTCTTGGCAAGTTTAAATCCTAAAACATGGGGAAGATTAAGCACACAGTCCAACAGTAATAATATTGAACCAGCACGAACAGCAGGAGTAAGTGGTCTTGCAAGGGCTGCTTCCAAGGATACCATTTCCAATAACAGGTACTCACACAAAAAAATCACGATACTTGTAAGATGATGTGGACTATGATCAGGGGATTAACTAGCAGCTAGAAAGAAACTGGAGCTTAACCACAGTTAAAAAATATTGGAAAAAGAATCAAGAAATTAAGGTAGAGAAAATAACATCTGAATGGTTTAAAGTTGCATGGTGGGGAAAAATTGGAGAACTGAGAAAAACAATGTAAGAAGTGATCTGCAGAGAAAAGTGCTTGACTGTGTTGGAGTAAAAGCAAAGAGTTTTGTGGAACTGCTGTTTAACATGGAGAGAATTATATTCAGGTGCTGTATTTACTTATAATATTGATGTATGCAAATGCTAAGTGTGGCTAAATGCCTTTTGTGTGCTTCTTTACAGAGAAAAAATTAAGGGCTGGATTAAGGAGCAAGCCCATAAATTTGTAGAACATTATTTTAGTTCTGAAAACATGGATGGAAGCAATCCTGCACTAAATGTATTACAGAGACTTTGCACTGCAACTGAACAACTCAACCTCCAGGTTAGAAGTGGCAAACTTACTTAGAGTGGGGTGGGGGAGTAATTTCTTGCTTGGTTGGTGAGTCATTATGACTTGGAGTAATTTTTTAGAATGAGCGTGTAAGCTCTGACGCATACCACTTAGGATAAAAGACAAGTCCTAGCCGTGTGTCATTTGCATAGCATTTTATTTCAGATTCAAAAGTTCTACAGTTAAGTGTCAGGGATCGACTTCATTCTTAAAGAACAGTATCATTTGTAGTAAGAGCTTTAAGACTGGGGGTAGAAGGGGAGGGAAGCGGCATTCTGTTAAAATGATAGAAGAAGTGCAGATTGGGGAAAATACGGTAGCATGTCAAGAACTTCAGCCTTGCTTTTCAGACAGTTGTGGTGATCTAAACATGGAACTTCTAAACCAGCACAAGAGCTGAGCTGTGTTCTGTGCTTTGATCTGAGCAATTGTTAAAATATGAAACTTTCCCTCCTCCTCTCTCCCACACAGATGTCACGTAAAGCATACACTGATCTGAGTTGTTGGGATTGTTCGGATTTTTTTTAAACAGAAAGCACCTGTGCTTGGAGCTTATCTTTACCTTGCATAAGACAGAAATGTAGAGAAAAGTAGAGAAAATGTAGATGTTGACTGTAAAGTCTCCCCTTGAACACAGACGTACTTACCAGATTATTTGCCCTGTGTTGCTGCTTATATTGAGTTACTATACATTACAGACTTCCCTTTTTTTCCCCTCCCTTTAGAGCTGTTCTGTGCAGTAGAAGGAAGACAAGCATTTCTTAAGCCCTTAATACCTGGGTAGTAAAATACTCTCTTCTCATTCTTCAGGTGGATGGTGGAACAGAGTGCCTTGTAGAAATCCGTAGCATTGTCTCGGAATCTGACGTCTCCTCATTTGAAATCCAGCATAGTGGGTTTGTTAAACAACTGCTGCTCTATTTGACATCTAAAAGTGAAAAAGATGCTGTTAGCAGGGATATCAGATTGAAAAGATTTCTTCATGTATTTTTTTCTTCTCCAGTAAGTTTCTTTGGTTTTTTTTGTTTGTTTTTTTTTTTTTTGGCATTCTTAGTTGTCTTTCTCTCAAATTTTCTTTCTCAGAAAACAGTTTCGGAGGTTCTGTGTTCACCTTATCTTAAAGGTAGAATATAGAAAGAATGTTTTGTTTGTCTGAGTTGCATAACACTGCAATTTTCACATTGTTCAGTGTCTTCATAGTTTATGAACTTTTTTGAATACCCTGAAAGTAGAGAGAGTTCTGCACAGCAGTGGAAAAAAATGCCAAAATGGCCAATTGTCTGAATCTTGAGCTACTTAAAAGTTGTTTCTGTCTTTTAAGAAGTTGATATGGAAAGAGTTTGGGTAGTAATATTATCACTTAGGAGTAAATACTGCAAGAAACTAGTGTTCTATTTTTGAAGGAAGAAATTTGAGGTGGAAGAGAGGAAAGGAGACTACTGAAACTTGCAAAAAGCTTGTTGCTTGTGATTAAGGATGAAGGCTCAAAATCTGTTGGGCTATTCAGTTGAAACCAGGAAAGAGAAGTACATTTGCAACAAGTCTTTCATAAACTTGTGTCATGTATTCATCCTGATACTGCTGCTACTTTCAGTGAGAGCGGGAATTCTTAATTTATGGTATAAATTGTTTAGGATGGTTTCATTCAAGCAGGTAACTAAAGACTGGCTTATATTTCAGCTTCCTGGAGAGGAGCCCCTTGGAAGATTAGAGCCATTAGAAAATGCACCTTTGTTGGCATTAGTCCATAAAATGAACAACTGCCTCAGTCAGATGGAACAGTTTCCTGTTAAAGTGCATGACTTCCCTAGTGGAAATGGAACAGGGAGCAGGTAAGGATTAATGCTCAGGTAACAGTTTTGTTGGAAGCTCGTGTTTTCTAGAACTCGTTTCAAACAACACTAAAAGGACAAGTACAGTTATAGGAGTACAGTTACAAGAGGAGGTAATGGAAATATCTGACCCTGTTAAAGACAAAAACAATGACACAGTTGGGGTTTTTTTTAGTCAGTGGAAGATGGAATATTTTACTAAATATTTGCTTACCATCTTGAAACTTGTCTCACTTAAATTGGGAGTGATAGACAAACTTTAAATGCAGTCTCTAAATTTACCCTCTAAAAGCCCAAATGTCTTCCTTATCCCCATGTAACAAACACTGGAAAGAAACAATCTATTTATTGCTTGGACACTGATGTTTTTAGCAGAATAATTGAATTGCAGAGAGTGTATTACAGTGCTCAGCTTTGTTATTCGTGTAGGTTCTGTTCTCTAGGATGATAGTGGATTAAGTGATAAGTCTTGGCTGTCAATTGAGTTTAAAATAGCTGTAGACCTGCCCTGAGTCTTAAGATACAGAATTCATTTGGAATCCAGCTTGGTAGTTGTGTTTTAAGTAACAAATCTGAGTGGCTGAAGACCACTAATGGTTTCTACAATTTGTTTTCTATACTTCAGTAAATCAACACTAGTTTTTATTAATTATATAACAGTGAATCTGTTTCAGTACAGTTGCTTTTAAGTTTTGAAATTATTTTTTGGTGCTGGCTAAAAGCTCAGCATGAGAGGAAGAGCATTGAAAATGAATTTTTGAAAACTCTTCTCTAAAGTTAGAAATGCCGAAGATCATCTGTGTCTCAGGTAGTAAGGTACTGTGGAGAGGTTTTTTTTTTTCCATTAATGTTGACACAACATCCATTTAACTTGATGTGTTGGAGCCTCACACTATAGCATTAGTCTAACATTAAAATTCAGTACTTGTTTTTTGTGAAACATAAAATCAGTGGGAATTAATGCAGTACACAGATTTCTTATTAGGAGAAATCAGTGTCTCTATACTGGCTTTTGAAAATAGTATGTGCTCTGTAATCTCAGATTGGTTCTTTACATAATTTTGTTAAAACTACTAAAATTAAAAAACTGTTAATCATAGAAGCAAAATCCTGCTGTTCTTTTTTGATAGAAAATGAAACATAGGAAGACAGAGTGCTGTAGCATTGTTTGACTACAAGTTTTACTGTGGATTATGTCAATGAGGATTTTGAGGCATTAGATTTTGGTAGTCTTTTACTAGCACCTGGAAATAGAAGCAGCCCAAGATAAGAGGCTTGTTGTATAAAACCAGCTAGCTTTGAGTATTGATAGTTAGGTGAGGTAGAATGTATATGTAAACTATTCTTGGACAGGAAAAAAAACAGAGGGGCTTTCAGATTTTCTGTTTTCTTTATTGAAAAAAAATCTATTTAAATGAATACTTGCATTTTCCATGCCCATTTCTGGTCTGGGTTGCACTGCATGTAAACACAACTCTGAATCTCCTTTGCCATCAGCTGACCATTGAACTACTTCAGATTTCAAAGGTGGTCAGTATAGGCCAATATATTATATACAATGTAGTGTAGATGGTATATTGTAATCAGACCTCAGGCTGGGCTTTCTCTCAATTCATGTAACTTCCAGATTTTGTTCAACTTGGATTCTGATGTTCTTGTAGAAGAAAACTTTTAAGCTCTTTATCCAAACCACAGTAGCTTATTTTTAGAGAAATAGTCTGACAAATAATACTCTGAACAAGTAAAATTGTAAATGCATGTATAAGCCTATTTTACTGCATTTTGATGCTATTATGGGTACTAGATTCTTCGTGTAGCAACTTTTTTCACAAATTATTTTGAGTTTTTCTCTTAACAGAGGATCCCAAGCTTTAAAATTCTTCAATACACATCAATTAAAATGCCAACTGCAAAGACATCCAGACTGTGCTAATGTGAAACAGTGGAAAGGTGGACCTGTGAAGATTGATCCTCTGGCTTTGGTACAAGCCATTGAAAGATACCTTGTAGTTAGAGGTATTTATATATTATACAGTCACTTGTGTTTTCCTTTTTGGAATAGTTCCTGCTGTCAGTGTGGAGTCTGTTAAAACTTGTGAGGATTATACTGAAGACAAACAGAAGGTACCTATGAAGATACCTTGCTGGCAAGGGAGGAGATTAAAGCTGTAGAGAATCTTCTTTTTCTGGGACAAGCTGTTTCCTGTGGTAAACAGTTCAGTCAAAATACTAACAGAAGTATTACTGCTTTACTGTCACACTGCCCGTAGCTTGGCAGTTTTGATGCCAGGTGTTGATACTGAAATTTGTTCTAGCAGTTCTGAATCTTACTGCTTTTAACTGATGCATTTTGGAACGGTTTTAAAGTTTTAGAAGTTAAAACAGTCAGAGTAGCGAAGTATTGTTATCTTTCATGAACAAAAGCAAATGAGGATGTCTGTCTTCTCTCTTGCCTCAGGCTATGGAAGAGTGAGAGAAGATGATGAAGATAGTGATGATGATGGGTCAGATGAAGAAATAGATGAATCTTTGGTAAGCTTTTGCTCTGAGAGTTTGGGGAGGGTGCAGTGTGTGAAGGGCCTTAATGAAATGCTGTGCAACAAATTTCCTGACTTGTATGTGTGTTTTGGTTTTTTTTTTTTTTTTGTCCAGGCTGCTCAATTCTTAAATTCAGGGAATGTGAGACATAGATTGCAGTTTTACATTGGAGATCACTTGCTGCCATACAATATGACTGTGTACCAAGCAGTCAGGCAGTACAGTTTACAAGCTGAGGAAGAGAGGGAGTCTACAGATGATGAAAGCAACCCACTGGGAAGAGCTGGGATTTGGACAAAAACGCACACCATTTGGTAAGTTGCCTTGAGAAATCCAGAAATAACTTCTCCAGTTTACTAAACTATTAAGAAAATTGTCTTCTTTTTTATCCCTTCGAAAACTGTGGAGCTTTGAATTTCCTGATGTGCTCAAGATACTTAAAACTTAAGATTTCACTGCTAACTCCTTATAGTATTTTTAGCTCCTGAGTAAAGCTGGTGAACAAGAAATGGGGAATTTTAAATGACACCGTCTAGATGGGGAGAAGCCATTCTTAGTGTTAGATAACTAGCCACAAACAGTAGAGAATGTGCAGTATGCAACTAATGGTCAACTTCATACTAGTTTTTCCAGTTGATTGCTGTGAAAGTGAATGTATTCTTTGGCAGTACTTTGCAAGAAACAGACACATGACTGTGCTGAACATGTTAATGTTCACCAGTCTCTTTCTTCTTAACATTTAAGTGTGCTAAAGAAAAAAGCAAGCACATAAAACCCCATAAAACAACAACCAAAAAACGCCAAACCTAACCTAACCCTAATTCTAACCTCAATCACTTTGGGGTTTCGTTTATACATTCACCTTCTCTCCTCCAGTTCATGGAGCCGAAAGGTCCCCGTTTTTCCTCCCCTGTGAAATACTTTCCTTCAGAGACTGGATCATATCCCAGTGCAGTGTTCCTGTCTTTTTGCTTTTAGCTATCATTCAAGTAAAACTCTGGAAATCTGAGAACTAACACCTTTGAAAGTGCTTTTGTTTCCCTGTAAGTTAGCATTTCAAAACTTCTAAACTTCTAAATTTTACTTACATTTTAGGTACAAACCTGTGCGAGAGGATGAAGATGGTAATAAGGACTGTGTTGGGGGTAAAAGAGGAAGAGCACAAACTGCTCCTACAAAAACCTCCCCTAGAAATTCTAAAAAACATGATGAATTGTGGCACGGTGAGTGTGATGCCTTGCTATATGTTAGATTTCCTCTCAGTCCTTTCAGAACTTTCACAATGTTTACTGCCACTATAGTTTCTTTTAAAGTAGGCAAAATATAAATATAGTAAGCCTATGTTTTTGACTGTATATTAAAACTAAAAGTAAGATATTTACTTAGTTATTTAACTGAACTGTTGTAGTTAAGTGAATGCCATGGCTAATACTGCCTAGGTTCATAACAATTAAATCTTGGGAAAACTTCTAATTTAATTGTTTTGCTAACATGTTTTTTTTTCCTGCTAGATGGTGTATGCCCTTCGGTGTTAAATCCTCTGGAAATTTACCTCATATCGACTCCACCTGAAAATATAACATTTGAAGATCCCTCATTAGATGTTATTCTTCTTTTGAGAGTTTTACATGCTATCAGTCGATACTGGTATTACTTGTATGATGTGAGTAGAGCACTTCTTAAATCACTTTGATACTTGGTTTAAGACAGAACCATCTATAAGGTTTTAAATAACCTTTTCCCCCTGTCCACTGCTCCTCAAGAAGACAGAGTAATGCAAATATTGCCATCTTCCCCTAGATGCTTCTCTAACTTCTGAGAAGATGAAGGCTGTAAATTCTTACAGTTAGTCATATTTTCTTTATACTGTGTTGAACACAATATTTTTTCCTTAAGTTTAAAGACAAACATTATTTCTGAAAAGGAAGTTAGTAGTGCACATCTACTCAGTCCTTCTTTTATGTCTGAGACTCTGGATGAACAAAATGACAGTAAATTTTTTTTTACTTTCCATGATAAGCAAATTAGAAGCATTAAAATTATTTTTTAACAAAGACTTGCTATTTTTTTCAGCATTTCTCTAACTAGAAATACATTGCTTTTATTTAACACAGAATGCAGTCTGCAAGGAGATAATTCCAACCTCGGAGTTTATCAACAGTAAACTGACAGCAAAAGCAAACAGGCAGCTTCAGGATCCTTTGGTAATTATGACAGGAAACATCCCGACTTGGCTGACAGAACTTGGAAAAACATGGTATGAGTGATTTTCTGGGTAGTGTCTCTAATTCCAGTTCAGTAGGAATCTTGGCTGGGCAGCACAGTTGCATCATCCTTAGAGGACTCTTGAGTGTTTTTTGCAGATAATGGAAGGTAGAATAGTGGTGCTGCTCTAGGTAGGTTCTCATTTCTTTCTGCTGCCAAATACGGGAGCTTGAGCTGAAACCTTTGATCTGTTGGATTTATTAATTGTACTATGGTAGTTGTGAAGGAATTTTACTTTCTGATGTAAACTTTGCACAGCCAAGGCATTCAAGTATTTTGAGTTAGTTTTCAAGAAGAGTCAAAAGTTTCTGGAGTTTTTTCTCCTTCATATATTGCATTTCTCAAAACTCTTGCTCCTAAGCATTGTAACTAAAACTAAAGTGTGTTCTGGAAGGCTTCCTTTGGAGGCTGCTTTCACCATAGCATGTAATAAAGCACTAATTTTGGACATACTACATTTCTGTTGTGTTTTAAACCAAGTGCTAGTCAGAGATGTTGCTTGGAACACGGCTGACTAATCCAATGCTCTTCACAGCCCATTTTTCTTTCCGTTTGACACCCGCCAAATGCTCTTTTATGTAACGGCCTTTGATCGTGATCGAGCCATGCAAAGGCTGCTGGACACAAATCCAGAAATCAATCAGTCAGATTCTCAGGATAGCAGAGTGGCACCACGCCTGGACAGGAAAAAAGTAAGTACATCTTGTTTCAAATGGAATGAAGGCTCTATTTTTTTTATATTGTCTTTAATGATATCATTGTGAGCAAGGTTTATTTGTAGAACTTGGTGTTCTGGTGGAATAGTGAAGGAAGGGGAGGTGGGTTTTGTTCCTGCAGTCCCCCAGCAGAGTGTCTTCTCCGTGCTGGCCACATGAGGGCAGGCGGGGCATCCTGACATAATTCCTGAAATTAAACTCCAGCAGTGAGCACAGAGTTTTAGGCAGCATTAGTGATGTTTTCACATACTGGCTTGTAGGCTTCTGTTTTGCTTGATTCTTAGAAGAATTCAAGTAACGGGATAGACCATTTTAGACCCTTAAACGAATACTGTACCTTGTATTTGGGGAAGGTAAATCACTTGTCACAACAGAATAAAACTAAGATGTGACTGTGTTACATTTTAGGGAGTCTTGGATATCTGTGTTGAATCTGGAGATATCTTAATATAAGATCTGATATATATCTGTATGATCTTGAATATGTCTGGGGGAAAACCAGCAGGAGGAGACATGAGAATCAAGTTCAAAAAAATATAGCTGCCCATGTGTAGGAATCCCAGTGCTGTTGGGGGGTTTTTGTTTGGGTTTCAGCATCTTTATTTTCTTCTCTACATATTAGTTTGAGGTACATAACATCACATGACAATACTTTACTATATCATAGTCCTATTGCCATATTCTTGGCAAGAACAGTACTTATTAGTTACACTGATGTAAATGTAAGGCATTGTTTTTTCATTTCATATTGAATGCATTCACTCTAAACAGTTTTCATATAGAAGCAAGAATTACTATATCAAAGCCTAAGCTTACAAATTGTTGAACTAAACTATGGAGCTAGCTATTGGCATGGGGTGTAAAAATGTGCATAACTGATTTTTATCTGTTGTAACTGCCTTGGGAGCTGGAACTTAAAGCCGTAATTTCACTGCATCAAACTTCTCTCATGTAGCGCACTGTGAACAGAGATGAGCTGTTGAAACAGGCAGAATCTGTGATGCAGGATCTAGGCAGTTCAAGAGCCATGTTGGAAATCCAGTATGAGAATGAAGTAAGTAATATCAATGCAGTGTAATTTAACCCCTTTTTACTGAAGATTAATACAAAATAGCTACAGCTTTCCTAAAATGACTTGGTCAAGACCCTTTGTCTTTCACATTGCTGGTGCTAAATAATTTTATCCTTTAATTATCCCTAATCCACTTGGTTGTGATTTTTAGTTGCTAGGAGAAGCTCTTTCTGATCTAAATTTCATAATCAATTCTAGTCAGCAGAGCTCTTTTTTTTTCTAACTCTTAAGCAAACAGCTTAAAGAATGTGTGTTTCCTCTATAACATGATCATTAGGTGGTTAATACTTTAACTCTACTGTTACTTCCTCTTCTATGAGGTCTTTCCAGGCTGCCTCTGTTCTGTTGTAAATGTTCCTGTAGTTAGAGTCCCTAGATGCTTTTTGCCATGCAGTCTATTTTATAGCAAATAATGTATAATATTTCTCAGACAAAGTAAAGACTTACATTCAAACTGACCTAATGGACTTACCTGCCTCATTCTTCCTCCTCTCCCCTCACCCTCCATCCCCCGAAGGTTGGCACCGGCCTAGGCCCTACACTAGAGTTCTATGCACTTGTATCTCAGGAACTACAGAGAGCAGACTTAGGCCTTTGGAGGGGAGAAGAAGTGACTTTAGCCAATCCAAAAGGTAATTGCTCTACTGCTTGATCTATAAATATTGATTAATATTGAATTGAGTCTAAGTTGACTTTAGTTATGTTAAGAGTACCTCATTTTGTGGTCGATAATGTGCCTGATGATAGTGTGTGGATCTTTTTGGGTTTTGTTGGAGTTTTTGTGTGTTTGGTTTGATTGGGTTTTTTTATAAGAAGCTCAGGTTAATGTTATCTGAATGCTACTTGCATCTTGAAAGAAACTATCAGAGTAAATCCTGAACTCTTTCTTTTTTCCTTCTTTCTTCCTCAACAGGAAGCCAGGAAGGTACCAAGTACATTCATAATCTTCAAGGCCTTTTTGCACTTCCTTTTGGTAGAACAGCCAAGCCAGCTCACATTGCAAAAGTTAAAATGAAGTTCCGTTTTCTGGGAAAACTAATGGCCAAGGCAATCATGGACTTCAGACTGGTGAGAACAGAATAAAAAATCTGTTCTGAAGGGGTCACTTTACAGTACTAGTTTTGACTGTTGAGGGACAAAAGCATTAAGAGTTAAATGGTATTAGTATTACTTTCAGCTCTAGAAATAAAGGCAGTTTGAGATGGGGCAGGGAGGAGGACAAGCATACAGCTGAACTTTTGTGGGGAAAAAGGTAATACATGTTGAAGATCTTTATCCTGGCTTTTGAGACCATAAAATAGAAAGGAAAAGCCATTATTGCTATGTGTTGCAATATCTTTCCAGTCTTCCTTCAAGAATGTTTTGGGCTCATTGTTACTGCAGTTGCTGATTGCTTTAATGTTTATGCACTGGGCAGTCACTTGGGTTTTCCTGACTGTCAGTTTCCAAGGCAAGAACACTAGGACATGGTGTTTTGGTGTGTGCCAGAACTATGAGATAGTATTGTAGATCTGGTCAAGAGATGAAGTAGTAAAAGATACACTTTAGGAAGACAGTTCAATACTAAACAGTTCAATGCTTTGGTTTCCAGGTGGATCTTCCTCTTGGACTTCCTTTTTATAAGTGGATGCTGCGACAGGAAACTTCATTGACATCGCATGACTTGTTCAGTATTGATCCAGTAGTAGCCAAATCAATATATCACCTTGAAGATATTGTGAGACAAAAGAAAAGACTTGAACAGGATAAATCTCAGGTGGGAAAGTAACCCTAGGAATGGAAGAGTGCATCTTTACATATTTGCATTTTATGAAATAGCAGTAATTCAGAATGTATCATAAGGCTTGAAACTGATTGTAATAGTGATAATTACTTTGTTCCTACAGAAAGTAGTTTAAAGTTACTAGATCAGTGGCTAATAATTCTGAAACAGTCTTTTTGTAAAGTCTAGCATGAGAAATTCATTATGGGGTTCTTCTGTGTGATTAAACACAGAAGAAATGTCTAAAACTGTCAGATGTTTGCCTGATTTCTCTTTTGGTTCACTTTAAAAAGACTAACCAACTTAAATACCAGAGGAAAAAAAAATTATCATTGCTTCTTGAACAGTCAAGTTTGGCTTTTTTACTAGTTGGTTTAGTCAAAATTTCAGATTTTAATAGAAGTGCCTTTTATGTAGGGTTAATTTTTTTTTTTTTTTTTTTTTTTTTTTTTTTTTTACTGTGGAGCAGAACTGAGGTGAACTGTCATCATGCATGAGCATACAGATTCTTGCAGACATACATTAATTTTTCAAGGATATCTGCTCTTAGCTAAAAATACCACAGTTCGCTGTGGCACTAGTGATTAAAGGTCTTTGGCACACATGCTTTTTCTAGCATCCAATGTTAATAGATGACAGGAAGTAATAACCTAATTTAATATGTCTGCTTTGTTACTAGGGAAAGTATTGAAAGCTTGTGTGTCTTTGCTCCTCTTTACCTCATTCTCACTCTCTCTCCTTGGTCATGGCTTTTAATTTCCCCAAGAATTTGAAATCTGGTGGATGAAAGCTGAAAAATGTCAGTATGAATGCCATTAACTGTTCTAAGGAAAAAACAGCCTCTGAGCCATAATATATTTCACATATCCTTTTCTTGCAATAGTATTTTCTAGATAGTTTGTCTTCTGGCATATTATGTCATTCCTAAACTGCCAGAAAAGAAGTGTACACCTGTGATCTTTCCAGTTTATCCATTAAGCCTGTCTGGTTTCTCTTGGTTTATTGTTATGCATGAAAACTCTAGAAGGAAAGCAAGGACAGCTGTACCAGTTTTAATGGTCATACTGTTACAGAAATGTCTGATTAGTCAAAGCTGCTTTAGAAGTCATAACTTTTGGATAAGTTTATTTGAATTAATTGTTTTCATTGGCTTTCACTTCCAATTTTTTAGACCAAAGAAAGTCTACAGTATGCATTGGAGGCTCTGACTATGAATGGCTGCTCAGTGGAAGATCTGGGGCTGGACTTCACACTTCCTGGGTTTCCGAATATAGAGCTGAAGAAAGGGGGAAAAGATACACCGGTCACTATCCACAATTTAGAGGAGTATCTCAGAGTATGTAAAACCAAACCTATGATTAAAATTCTCTTTTTTCTTGCTCCTACATAGTTTGTTTCCATATAGATTGCAGTTTGTTCTCATGAACTAGGCATGACAATAATTTTACTCCTTATGACTTCTCTTCTGTACTAGTTTATTACTACAGTAAAACTGTTAGAATCTAATTGCATCTGACTTGAAAATTGTGTAGTACAAAAAGTCTGGTTTATATATAATGAAGTCATCAGAAGTTGGACTTTTTGGAGAAAAAGTATTGTAAGTGGATTCATTGTAAGTGGTTATGATAATGAATTTTTTAGGAATAGTGACTTAGCAATACTGATCTAACATTTGCGACCCAGTGGCCTTTAAACTGCTGTAATAATAATGTAATCTTTTGGGGCTCAAACTTCAGAAACATCAGCAGTCATGAATCAAAATTAAAGCATTAGTTTTTTTTGTCCAAAAAGCAAAAACCAAACCAGCGAACAACACAAGGAAAACCGAACCAGTCAACCAAAGAGCCCCAAACATGTGTGAAAAACCCCCAAACCCTAAAAGAATAAGTAAGGAAAAGATAACAAAACATTGCCAGAATAAATTGACAGTACAGCTGTGTTTTGATTCATTCCTGTGTCAGAAGGGATATAGAAAACAGGAGTTTGATATTGCTGAACAAAGATAGGAAGCTGTTTCTGTCTAAGGAAGTGATAAAGGGAATTGGTTAAAAGCAGCCTGGAAAAGAAGTGAGGAAAGACAGGAAGAATGCAATATTATCACATGAAGTTGTGAGTGGGATGGAGGGGGAGGATCACTATTCCAGTTACTAAATACATTTCCTGACAGGTTAGGGTCTGCCAGTTTCACTCTGAGGACTTAAGTTTTGAAGCACTGATAAGAAACACATCTGATGTTTTGGTAGAAACAATTCAATAAGGGTCATGTAAATTCCTGCCTGTCAGCTGAGAAGTTTTTGCAAAGCTCTTCCATAATCCTTAGAAGTGAATATTGAGCAGTTTCTATTCACCTTAAAGTTCCAAACTGTTCCCTATGCACTTCTTATGTATTACTTTGTTAAAAGTAAATTTGCTAGTCAAGAATCACTTACAGAATTAAATGTATTTGGATTTAAAACTATTTGCAGACCTAACAGAGGAGCAATATAACCTTGCACAGTTTAATAGAAACAGAATTTGCAGTTTCTATTTACTGAATAAATGTTCCATTCAAGTATTCCAGTCTGATTTCCTTAGTTTGCAGTCTTTTTTTTTTTTTGTTCCTTCCCTCAGTAACTTGTATCAATTATCTGATACACTGAGAGAGGCTTACAGATGGCTCAGGTGTTCTGTATTTGTCCTGCTTGCAGGTTTCTGGCATTATAAAGGGAAAGGAAATGACAACAGAAAACTTTGCTCTCCTCCTGAAAACCTTTGGAAATATTTTCTTAAAGGACCTCTGTAGTTTTTCTTGTCTTTGTAGCTTTATGGACTTGATATGAAGGAAATAGGAAAGATTTCAGAGGGAAACTTAATGTGCTCTCCATCACGAATATGATGAATTGCATTTTAGAAACAATATATTTAATTAATAAGCTGGCCTATACAGCACCCTCTGGGTCAGCTGCCCTGCTCTTGACCATGTCATTTTCATTAAAACCTTGTGTGAGAATTAACATGAAAAGTAGTTTATAAAGCTGGAATATCCTACTGTTGCTTTTCATGCCTCTTTTGCCTTCATGTCACTCTTCCCTCTACCTCCCTGTTTTCCCCCCAAGGACAGTTCCCACAGGAGCTGCCATTATCAGAAAGTAGAACTGCTTCAATTACCAATACAGTGAAAGGCTTTATTCTCCTTTTTTTTTGTCTTTTTCTCCCTCTTCTCCCCTGTATTATAAAGAGGCCACATTGCTTGTTCTAAATTTGTGAACAAAAAGTTTCAGTAGTGTAGATTTTTGTCTAGGAATTTGATCTTCTCTTTGAATCTGCAAGAATACAGTGCAGCTTAATTATGCCACCTGCTCTTGATCATAAAAAGTAATCACAAGTGTAGGTAAGCAGCTTTGCTGTTAGAATAGCCATAGGCTGTTCTGTGTTGCAGAAGAGTTTTTTTGTGCTGCTGGTGCTTGCTGCCTTCCTCTTCAGTATTAAAACTGGTTTGTGAAAGTGGTGCAAGATATCTCACATGAAATTCAATGCCTGACTCTATCAGAAAACTTACCAGCAGATCCTAATGAGCTTTTGTGTCTTGGGAGGTTTCTGGGACTAGGATCTCTTCAGTTATTGGGATAGGGTTACATACCTGCTTCAGGAATCCAGCAGGACCCCTGACTTTTTAATCCTGTTCAGATGCATCCATAGATGACTTTAATCAGCACCACAGGCCAGAGCTTTTAACACATTTTACACTAGTAGTTCTGTGTTGACAACACATCTTTTACAACCAGCCCTCATTTCCTGCTGGAGTTGAGGGTCTCCGAGGCAAATGTAATCATCAGTAGCACTGACTGACAAAAGAAGCTGAACTTGGCCTGCAATCTGCCAAATTTAGTGGAGAAATACTGGCTGCAGGAGAGAGATTTAAAAGAACTCTGGTCTTATTTGTGTTATATGCCCTTCCTGCCCCCACCTCCACTGATTGTTGTTTCAATATATGCTGTCCACTTTGAAAGCTAATTTAATGTTGAGGGGGTAACCACAGATGCAAAACCCAAACAAAACAGAAAAAATACCCTCAAAAAGCCTAGATTAGTGTCTTACTGTCTTCTGCATTATGATTCTTAACCACATTCCAATAACTTGAAATCAAGTTACTTTTGGTCCTGTGTATTCTTAGAATATTAAGCTACTTAATACATCAAACCAGGCTAGAGTTACTTTTCTTAAACTTAATATTAGAATAGGGACCCATATATTTCCATGGGGGAAATTTAGATAGTACTGTCAATGATGCCCTATAGATTTCTGCTTCAGGTGCTGCATTTTAAGTGGTGTAGAGAGAGAACACCTAGGTAGGGCTTTTTAACAATAACAAATGTTCAGATTTACTTCAAATTATTCTGTTAAATAAGTTCAGTTTAACAAGCTATTCTGAGTTCTGTTTGCTTTGTTAAAAACAAAGGCAAATAAGTTGTTTAAATTCTGCCAAATGTTCACGTTAAGGGTAATTTAAATTATCAATTAAGGCAGAATGAGGCAATTCTGTAGAGCAGCTCCATGAATCAGTGTGCAGCCTGTGGTAACTCCAGTGAGCATATGGCTGGGCTGCTGGAGTTTGGCTGCTGCACTTGTACTCTGTTGTACAGTAGTGATCACTGCATGCTTCCTTTGTTCAAATTACATTTCTCATTTTTATTTTCCTTTTCTTTCTCTGCAGTTGGTTATATTCTGGGCACTAAATGAAGGTGTTGCCAGACAGTTTGACTCCTTCAGAGATGGATTTGAGTCGGTGTTCCCCCTTAGTCATCTTCAGTACTTCTATCCTGAGGAGGTTGGTGAACGGGTTTTTGCTGCTGCTTTTATAACCTTTATCTGTATTTATGGGCAGTCTTAACCTGGGTGCAGGGCATTTGTGACAGTCTGACATTGCGTTTCTGGTGCAGGTTAGTTAAACTGAGTCTCCCTGAAATGACATATTTAACTCTTAAAGATTTCTCTGTTCAGTAGTCACTTATTTAATGCTTTTATTATGAACAGCTCCATTTTCTATAAGTTGTGTGTATCCAGCTTTTTTCAGAAGTGCTTTAATTTATGTGTCATACTTCATTTCTCTATGGAGTGTGGGTATTCTAATTCCTTGTATTACAGTACCTCTGAATAGCTGTAGATAGATGTGGATGCTACCTGGATCTTCTATTAAAACAATAAAACAAGTAGTCAGGTCTTCAGCAAAGCTTCAGATAGGAAGAAGAAATTCAGATGAAGGGGTAAAGAATAAGCATAGTTGATCTTGCTTTATTCTCATCACCACCATGTCAATTTCCTTGTAAAATGCTCAACACTCTTAAGTGGACTGAATCAAGTCACAATTATGATTCTCTGGACCAGGAGAGAGAATGTTTTATTCTTCTTTGAGGGAGTCTGTTTGAAAATTGTACTTTGAGGGGGTTGTTTATAAACTCAAACCTTTGACTTTAAGAACAAACATTAAAGCACACTTCGGAAGAGCGTGTTAGCCAAGCCTTTGTGGTACTCCTGTATTCCTGGTGCTTTGCAAAGCAAAGGGGAACATTTACTCCTTGTTATTTAATTTTACAGTTGGAGCAGCTCTTGTGTGGCAGCAAGACAGACACCTGGGATGCAAAGACTTTAATGGAATGTTGCAGGCCTGATCACGGTTATACACATGACAGGTAATACCATGTTGGTCTTGTTAAACAAAAAAAACCCCCAAAACAGTAGAAAATACCTACTTGAAATAATCTTCATACATTGTTATTCAAGCTAAAGGAACGATATGACGTTTATTTGAAAATGTTCATACTGTGCTGTATATGAATCTGATGCAATTATTTTAACTACAAACAAAATAATATTCTCTTGGTTCTTTTCCCTCCTCAGTCGAGCAGTGAAGTATCTCTTTGAAATTCTCAGTAGTTTTGATAGTGAGCAGCAAAGACTGTTTCTTCAGTTTGTGACAGGCAGCCCCAGACTGCCTGTAGGAGGTAGGTTTTCCTTATTGCTGTGCATAAAATCACTGTTATTGATGTATTTCTGAATAAGGTGATTACTTCAGTATAGGAAGAAATTCGTTAACTTGTGTTTGTGAGGTTCATACTGTCACATTTCTAATTTCAGAAGCGGCTGGGCAGGCTTCAGGCGTAATTCTCATAACGCTTGTGTTAATCTCATGACACTTCTACAGTTGGCTCTCCAGGTTTAAATTGTTGCCAGAAAATCTGTCAGAGGGCAAAAGAGTTCAAAATTTAAATAAAACTGAACACTCCTAATGCTGTATATTTTGGCTAGAGGTGTATTAAGTTATGGCGACAAAATAATTCATTGTAACCTGAAAACAATAGTCTCTTTTCTAGAAAGGAGACAACATTTAGGGTAGTATTAATCTTATGTAATTTCTCCCCCTTTTGAATTTCAGCATTTAAGTAAGAGACAGCAGTGAACAGAGAAATCTGCCATCTTTGCCAGGGACTATTGTAGAATACACATTTTACTGAATTCTCAGCTGAGTGCTTTGCAGGTCAAAACAGAATTCATGCATCTGTTCCAATATTTGCTTTTTATGTGATTTGGGGGGAAGACTTGATTATTTTTTTCTAAATATATTTTGGGATCTCTTATATGGAGACATGGTGTGGACACAATTGAGTGTTAGGATAGGAGTATAGAAACGAGAGCTGGAGTAAGAATAATCAGGTACTAGAGTCATAGATGATTCCTGAGAATCTTAAAAAATGTGTGTGAAGCCAACTAACTTAAAAATACTGTGATCGGAATAGAATTTTTACACATAGAGAACACAATTAAAAGGAGATTCATCCACCTTATTCCTTTATTTTAAATTCGTCTAGGAAGATGAATCTGCAGGCAGGATTTTAGGTATTTTTAGCTTGTGCAGCTTTTTAAAGCTGTATTCTGAACTTCTGAAGGTGTCCAGGAAGTTAGTTGTGTGATGTGTGCTTCTGTCCCTGGGCACGTGTGCAGTGAGCTGTGGGTGTTCAGGAGGAGCAGCCTCATTCTGAGTGTCTTTTCTCCTTACTAGGTTTCCGAAGTTTGAATCCTCCCTTGACGATTGTACGGAAGACGTTTGAGTCCACAGAGAATCCTGATGATTTCTTACCCTCAGTAATGACTTGTGTGAACTATCTCAAATTGCCGGACTATTCAACTATTGAGATAATGCGTGAAAAACTCTTGATAGCTGCAAGAGAAGGGCAGCAGTCATTCCATCTTTCCTGATCACAATGAAAAATGCAATGTCTGCCTGTTACAGCAAAAGAGAAACTCATGATTCTTTTCTAAATATATCACCTGAGTCAAGGAAACGTGTTACGCCTTCTTGTTGTAGAAAAACGGCTTGCAGATTATAAACAAAGACACTTGGTTGATATTCATTAAAAGCCCCTATGGACTTAAAGTGATCAGGCCCTAAAAGTTGTTGTGACAAGGTTTCTTTAGCAAGTTCTTGTTTAAATTATCATTTATTTGATGAGTGAAGTTTTTAACTTGCTTTGCTGTGTGAAATTTAAAAAGGGATGTTTTTCCAGGCTGGAACAATAAATGTCGCTGTGCAGTTTAATACTGGGCTGTGTGTATCCATCTAGCTAAGTCTGAAGTTTTTCCTCCAAAGACAACTTTTGTACATAAGTACAGAAATTAAAATACACCATGTATTTGACTAATCTAGTTTAGTAGACTAGTTCTGTGTACCCTCACCTGCCTCTAATTTTACCCATCCTCATGTATTGTCTGATGTGCAATTCACTTGGTTCTTTTTGTGTGCAACATTCAACAATTGTTATGTTTTGGTTAGCATGGGCATTTAACTGCTCCATGCCTCTTTCTCTGATTAAGATAATTTAAATTTTACTGAAATCAAATATATATTGTCAATATAATTCAGCCTTTGTAACTAGGTAGAACCTTTCTTATAGCATAGTTTTACTGTAGTGGTAGGATATAATGGCAACAGTCGTTACCAGAGCGCTCCAGAGCTGTTTACACAGTGGTTCAGGCAGCAAAAGCCTCATACTGGAGGCAAGGAAGAATTATTTCTTTCATGTAGTTGAAGTCCAACAGCTTGGGCTGGCCAGTGTGTATTGTGGTAAGGCCCAGAGCATTTCGAATTGATGTAAAGTTTTTTAAAAGACAAATTAGTCGTTTCATTCCCTGTTTGAGTAAACAGTTTTCCTGTTCTTGATCTGAGTTCCTGGCTGATTTTGTAGTTTTTTCTCCTTTTTTTTTTCTTTTTTTTTTTTTCTTTTTTTCTTTCCCCCGTGCTAGCTTGGAACAAGCAGTTCAGCCTTTGTCTTTTGACACAGATAAAGCACCTGTAAGCAATGCTCTGTCCAACTGTTTTATGTGCTGATTTCTCAAATCTGCAATAATTTACTTCATCAGGTTAATGTTTTTACCTGAATATAAATAAAAAAGTTTGCTTCACCTTTTTGTTCATAGTTTTGTACTGTATGCCTAAAGCTCAATTGTGTAAATTACTGTAATGCAAGTAAATCATCCTAAATCTACTTGGCTAACAACCTGCAACTTATGGATGATTTACTACTGAAACAAGACCTTTTAAGACCTCCAACTTTGAGAGAAAATTTTTCCTTTCTATGCGTTCAAAAAACGGGCAATTACAAATATTCCTGAGATGTACCTGCTACATAGGTAATCTTTATAAAAATGTGATAGTTAATTACTTTTATTCAACTTTGAGAAATCAAAATTCCTTTCACTGCTTAGAAATTGTTAAATTCTGGCTAATCAGGTTAGTTATTTCCCCTAAACTAACAAGTTTTCTTTTATCCAGCTGAAGAACATGTACTTCCAGAACATGTAACGGACATTCTTCTGGTGAACATTCACAGAATTACCTGTGCTTGCTCAGACCAGTGCCACTGAAATGTAACTCAAACCTGTCATGAGCATGAGTAGAATGTGAAATCCTTGCACAAAGAACCTGATAACTGAACAGTTTTTTATTACCGTATTAAACCCGACCGAAGGCGCTTCACGCTGTACATACAATAATGGTAGCGCGCAGTGCGGCATAGTTTGCATCCAACTTCAAGGCAGTGTTTAAACTATGGACTGGTGTTTAAATTGTTCTGATAACTTGATCAAACTGAGCACAAACAAGTGTTTATAGTGTGTGGATAGCAATTTGTTCATTTTTTTAAGGTTCTATATTTTAAAAAAACTGACTTGTGTAAAAAAAAAAAGAAAAAAGCTAATATTTTGTATTAAAATATCATGTGTATTGATACTTTTTTTACCCATGTTGTCTCCCTCTAGAATCTGGCTTTCATTGACTTGGAAATTTTGAGGAACTTTCAGATTTGATAGTGTAACTGTTTGTGTAACTGTTTCAGTGGGAAAATAAGTTGGTTGCCTGTTTAAAAAGGAAGGAAAAAACAAGTACACGTGGTTTTGTGATTTTGGTTGTTCTTGCTGTCATTTTCAGCTCAGACTAAGTTTAGTTTGCCTGAAAAGGGAATGAAACCCTTTTGGGTGATGCTTGTTTTTTCCTACCAAGAGCAGCTTTTAGCATATTATAAGAGCAGTCTAGCCTAAAAGGTGTGAAGATAGTAAATTACAAGAATAAAGTGGAAAGTCACATTTTGCATGACTGCAGTACTGTCCTGCAAACAAACTATATATCTAAGAGTAGTTCAGAATGAGTGGAGGGGTGGTGCAAGATCTTAAGGATTCTACCTTTTCAGGATATTTGGATTAAGGGAAAAGCTCACTAAAATCAATCCATGGGTGTGTGTAGTCATCATAGCACTGCACTGCTTTGTATACCTTTATAAGGTATAATAAAAGGTACAATCAGAAGTCTTTTAAAATAGATGCTTTTTTAGTATGGTAAGTTCAACTGGTTTAGGTAATGCCACCAGTTACTGTTTTGACTGAGTTTTTGTATTAACAAAAGTAGTAAAAAAATCATGTGTGGATGAAAGGGCCATCCAGACACTGATAGCTGCTACTGAGCTTGTGCAATATTTTGTTGTTGTTGTTAGATGTTGGCTTTATACCAGAATCTCTTGTTTGGGGAACACTTCAGCATCCCATCTGACATGAATTAGTTACAGTGCTTCATATTTTCTAGGAAGGTGCACATCTAGGAAGGTGCGATCACATGTGAAGTCCCCATACCCACTGCCAAACTTTATCAGATACTCAAATTTCCATATGCAGACTGCTTGCATAATTGAATTGTCCAGATTCTTCCTCCTTTCCCCTCAACCATGTGTTTTATTTTCTTTCTGTCTCCTCTGTTGTGAAGGTGGGTGCCTAAGGGCAGGGACTGGTGAAATTCCAGGTGCCTGTGACACTTGTGCCCTCTTTTCTGGTCCCTGCTGGAGGTAGGTCTGTCATCTGTGGAGTTTCTGGGCCCTGTCTTCACATGAGTAGTGTCAGTTCCCATGCTCTGAGCAGCCTGGACTCTGCAGAGGCAGTAAATTAGGGCCTGCCTGACATGAGAGAGAATGCCATGGTTTCAATATGAATGTGCCTCCCCCAAGCCAAAACTGCTATAGCTGAAGCTGTTGGCAGAATGGAGAAAAATTAAAAGCTTTGCTGAAATGGGTTCTGGAAATGCTGAAGTTCAAAGGGGAGGTATAATCTGCTGATGGGTGAGCCTTTTCTGGGCTTGCCTTCTTTCTCCTACTTTTCCTTTCCTGGTCTTTTGATTGCTTGAACTGAAAAACATCTGTGCTATGTGATCTCTTCCTGTGATCCTGTGGGACCTCCCCACTGTATAGTGTTTTCATGAGCTTTTCTCAGGTGAGGGTAGATGGTTGCCCCAAGAGTAGGAGTGGTCACCCCAGCCCAGTGCAGCAGCACAGGCAGTGCTTGATCAGAACGGTGGTGCCTGTTTGTACAGCAGATGGGGAACATTCCATCCTCTGCTGCCTGTGACTGACAGCAAATGGCTGAGGCAATGACTGATGCCTCTAGAGGAATACCATATCCTTGTCTCCTGGTACTGAAATGTGCCTGTATTGATCAGGTATGAAGCTGCTTTGGGGACAGAGGGAGAAACAGATCCTGGGTCTCTTCCTATCCTGTGTGCATCTGGGGACTAGTGACATTTCGGGCTGTAAGCAGAACTAAGCAGAGGGAGAATAGTTGACACATGCAGTGTTTTCAGGGGACTGGATTGAAGCTCCTGATAGCTGCAGATTAGTTTGGCAGCAGCTTCTGGAAAGCTGGTTCAAAGAGGAAAAAAGAGCAAAATCCTACAACAAGACACAAAACAAAAACCTGAATTACCCTAAAAGGTGTAACAGCAGACATGAAAGCCCCTCTCCCACCCACCTTTCACAAAGGGGGGAGGAATTCCTAAGTCCCGTCATATTTTTCCGTAGGGAGAGCACTGAGCAGTTCAAGCTGGCAGCAGTATGTTGGGATAAAGCAGCACATGCACTGTGGGTTTGATCTTGTCTGCCTCTGTCCTGTTTCCTCTCCCACCCCTCCCTTTAGGATTAGGATTAGGATTACTAAACCCCCAGAAAAGACAGAAGTAGATGAGCCTGGGGGAGAATGTGGGACAGCAACCACCCTGTCCTGGCCTGAGAACAGGAAGAGGCGGAAGGAGGAGGTTTCCCTTTGTGAAATACGAGTTTACACACTGAAAGCCAAGGCAGCTTCATGCTCTGGAGATAGATGTACTGCAGTTTTCCCATCTCAACTGCTGTTTTCTAAATTAATTTACTCTTCCTTTAGCTGCTATCCAAGGTGTTCCAGGCTAAATATAGGCCTGGTTTGACTGCAGCTCGGCTGTTCTTGGGACTTCTTGTGTGCAGAAGCCTCTTTGGCAGGCAGGGTGATACAAGCACTGGTCCAGAAATAGGTAGCCAATCTAAGAGGTGGCATTTTATTTCCCAGCCTCATCTTCCAGCCCTTTTTACAGATTATTACTTCACTGTATCAAAGCTGTCAAGACATTGGCTAAACAGTGAAAATTTGCTACCTGATTACTTTTTTCCCCACGATGTTTCCCACAGTCTGTGCTATGCTTCTCAGGAAAAAAAAGTTAATCTTTATGCCTTCAGTTTGTAGCATGGTAGGCTTAACTTATGGGAAGTACTGATGTTACTAACCATAGTAGCCAATCAGAAAGGTTTCCCACAGTTTTGATATTTCTTGATACGCAAAGGACCAGTTCTGGGGTACTAAAACTATAAATGCAATTTGAATGGCAAAAAAAGAATAATTTTGAAACTTAATCAAACAGCAAAATTACTCTATTTGTAGTAACACTGGGTTCTAAGAGTGATAATTTTCAATTTAGGGCCAGCAGTATTGGCTACTTCTGCTGGGCCAGAAGTGGGAGGGAAAGGGAGAAACTGGCTGGAGAGCGGCTCTGCTGGAAAGGCTGAGCCCTGGTCAGCCAGGGAAGGCAGCAGCGTCACACACTGCAGGGATGGGAGCACAGCTGGTGATTCAAGGGAAGGGATTATTTCCTTCACTTCATATCCCCAGAGGAGAGATGGTGCAGTCCCCGTGGGTTTTTTAAAACCCAACTGGATATATGTGTTTGTTTTACTAAAACATACCACAGTGCTAGAATGAGCTCTCTTTAGAATTTAAAGTCAGAACTGTATGACAGCATCAAACTAAATTGATATGCATTTTTCCCTTGCACTCTTTGTGCCACATCAGTTCCATCAATTTAAATAAGCTCAATGGGAGAAATTCATATGCAGAGAGAAAGGGTTTTCTAAATAATAAATGGAAAATACATGGGTCTTAGTTTCAGCTGAAGATTATGCATAATCTCCACAGCACTCCTTTTCAACTGGCTGAAAATCGCAGGCCTTAATTACTTCTACTTTTCAAAACAGTTTCAATTCTCAAAAGTTTTTCTGGCTTCCTCTTTTATTTTTAATATTGAATGAATTGGCACTTACCTGTGATGAGAAAAGGTTATGACTCTATGTTCATGTCTGCCCCAGCAAGCACCTGGTCATTTCCAATTTCTTTTGGAGTAAATAGTTAATATGATTTGACAGCAATTATGGAGAGATGCCATAATTGCATATAGAGGATTTTCTAGAAAGAGCAGTTTTCACAGGTATTAGCAAAAAAAATCCTGAAAATGGAAAGATAGTAATTAGGAATGTGAAATGGACAAGACAGGAAAAAATTTAATTGTGAAGTTTGAAAAATGAGCACTGATAGATGAGGGTCCAGCAGTGCTGTGAGATGTCCATGAAGATCTCAGGACATTTATGGTCATGTTACATCACTCACCCCCTGCTTTACTGTGTAAGTGCAAAGTGATAGAGACCTGAAAAATACATTTTCTACCCAAAGCTCACTGTGCAGGTTACAGGTTAATTAAGCCTTGATCCTAAGACATATATGGGCAAAGGAACGGAGTAAGATGCTGTTTAGGATCCTATGCCCAGTGTTGAGACCTTTGCACATTCCAGGTGTCAGTAACATTTGATATTGTTCAAAGCTGTTGGCAGAATTCAACAGGAGGCTTGATTTTGAATTAGTATAGACCCTGCATGTCTATGACAGGATAAACAGAAAAAGATGTATCAAGAAACTACCAGTTCAAATCAAGCAGGATTTAATTTTGTGTATCAGTTATTTGGTGAGAGGCATTTATGGATCCACCAAGAAGTTTTTGTTAATGAAGTTTCATAGCAAAACATTTGTCTGAAAAACAAAAGTGAAAAAGCAGAGCTGGGAGTTAAAGCTGTACAGACAGCATGTCATAGGAGGAACACAGGTGCTTTGTGCCCTACCAAAGGTGACCCTGTAACTCAGCAGCCTCTGCTCTGCCTTAACAGCATTGATCTCTAAACACCTCTTCCAAAAGTAAGAGCAGAAGTGATGTACAAGTTGCATTAGGTAGGCAGTGGCCGTTTTACAGCTCCTGAATTGTGGACACACTGTTAGAACAGGGCCAGAAGCTGTACAATATCAGCTGTATATTATACAGCTATATGTCACTTTAATCTTCTCATATTCTTGTTATTTTTGCAACATACATTATGTGCTACAATTACTGTCCCCACTCTTGCTTTCCTTTTTTCTTCTTATGGTTTATTTTTCAGTAGTCTTGCACTAAGGCACATTCAACTGCTTCCTTCATATTAATAATTTAAAGGTTTTATCCTTCTGTGCTGAAGCAGACCATTTCTGACCAAATTGTACTCCTGATGTAATAGCACTGATGTCCATATATTCCATACCTGTCACCCTGGCTTCAGAAAAAGATTCTTGCATCCACACTGGATCTGAATGTGCTGATGTTTTTTGCAGGTGCTCTCTTATCCCCATACATCATTTAGTGGTTGTATCAGATCCATTATGTAACTGGCATTTTCATTTAACTTTTCACTTTTTTTGCTAGTAAAGACAACAAGGCTTATTCCTGTTCAGGGGACAGATAGACACTGCAGCCTTGCCTGCGTTAATGGTCTCTTTTTTTTCCATGTATATTTCTTAGCTCCCTTTCCTCCACCACATTAAATATAAAATTCTTGTCCTACAGCGCTCTGAGAATGAAGTGTTGTTACATCTCCTGTTCTTCACCTTGCACTTGAATTTATTCTCAGGTTGCCTCAGGCAATTTAAAAATCTTTAAAAAGTTTCTTTGTCATAATATTTACCCCAGAAATGATCATGATAAATGACAATTGCTGTGGATGCTTGTGGCTTGTTGTGATGGTTGATACTGTCTCATTATGCCCTTCATGATGGGTTCTTTTTCTGTAGTGCCTGACTTTGCCTCCTCTTGTGCTTCAATGGTAAGAAAAAACAGAGAGGCTGTTTTGTCCTTTCTGTGCACAGCACAGAGTAGAATGTGGTTACAAGAAGTGTCTCAGAATGTTACCCAATCTGGAAATGGAAGCAAAAAATTATCAGCTGCTAGAGATTTTCTTTTTAATCTTATGTGAGAAAGAAATTAAAATATTCAATTTATTCACAATAGTTTTAGCTTTTAAATAATTCTCAAATGGATTTAGGCAATTCTGGTTAGTTAGTTGTCAATATAAGCACAGATATAAGCAAAGATGATATGGCTTTTTTTCTGTTATTTCTTTAAGAGGTCTACCTATTTGATTCTTAATCATGAAAATGCATCTCTCTCTCACCTGAATTAATGTGCAGATCAGAATATGATATTATATAATAATGTCTTTTATACTTCACGCTATCATCATTGAGTTTTATGTATTAAGAAATCTACACTATTTGCTTTGTATTCCACCATATCAGCAAATCAGCTTTCCAAAGGGTAAATATGCACCTCTCATTCAATTTTTATAGTAAAATTAATCTCAGTTCAATGTAATCTTCTTACTTGGCCAGGGCCATTTATGAAATTTACTGAAGAGTTCAAGTTAAGCACTCCTCCACAGAGCTTGCCTCGTTTTTCATTTGTTGGAGCTTTGTTTAAGTGCCTGCGTTTCCCCTGCAGAGACTCAGGGATTAGGTACTCTCCATTTGCTGACAGGCTGCACAGCGTGGGGATGTGCTGTGCTGCTGCTTGTCTTGCTGTTTTCCAGAGAGACCGAGCTACTGCACCTCTGCATGGAGCTGAAGCTGTCAAATGGATGACACAGACTATTTCTGCAATATGTTTTTTGTGTTCTTTTTTTTTTTTTTTTTTTTTCTGTAATAAAAAGTACTTAATATCTTCCTTTTTTGACTATGGAGAGTAGAAAAAAAAAAATCATGCGACAGTGGAAATCCAGACACCATTTGAACTATCCCTTGCTCTGCGTGCAGTCAAAGATAGCACTTTGGTTTTCATTCCCAATTTATGTGTCTTTGTTAAAAATCATCAGTAAACTTGCAAATACGAGTAACTCGGTTCCTTCAGTTTTTTATACGTGTTCATTTTTTTTCAGAGTTGATGACTGCTGAGGAAAGGAGCAATTTTAAAATGATCCTGGCACTGTCTTCAGCAAAACCAACCAGTATCCTCCCCAGAGCCAAAGCCTCATTTCTAGAGCTACCACCCAATGCAGAATTGCCTGAGAGAGGTCACCTGTGACTCTTGCACACATGAGAAGTGTGTGTGCTAGATGTTGACAGAACCTGATACGTATCTTTGAGATAGCACACCAAGTTTTTATGACTTAGATTTCTTATTACTTGAGCAAAAATAGGAACTTTAATCTGTAAACCCCTGCTGTGGAGAATCCTGTGAGCATATTCTTTGAGATTAAGAGACACACAAACACTTTAAACCAAAAAAAGCAAAAAAGTGGTAATGCTGAATGTGGAACATAGGTGAATGATTCTGCATTTGATTATTGACCTGCTAAACTGTGTAAGAGCATGAACTTTATAGCCACTTAGAAACTAAGCAAGAAGATTTATTAATAAAGAATAAACAATATTCTGTTGCTCTGTTTTTGTACTAGACAGTGGGATGGGATTAATAGCTGTCACTGCTGTATTAATACAGAAATGTCTGGGGTGCAGCCATAGAGATGAAAGTGAGCTGTTTATTGTTTTTAGTATTGTAGATTTCTATAATTTTGTAGTAAATTCAGAAACTTAAAATATTCATATAGAATTTATTAACCTAGAACTAAAAATAAAGGAAGTAATTCTACCCATTAGTGTGTTAAGTAGTACCTGCCAGCCTGAAAAAAACCAACAGGTTAGCATATTAAAGTCACTCTCTAAGGTTTTTTATTTGGTAAGTCCTCCATTGCTTTCTGTCTGATGATGTCAAAGACTGAATGATTTTAGTACTAAGGCACAGATTAAGAGTCTTTATATTTTGTGTTTCTGAGTCCCAAGAGACAGCCAGGGCTCAAGTCATTCAGCCATGTTTGCATAACACCACTGCTGAGCCAGTGAATACCTCCCAGACAGCCCCTGTCCTCCCACAATTACCAAAAGCAACAGAGAACCTTTATATTGAATTAGTAATACATTTCATAACAGATATTTATCTGTTTATTTGTTTGTTTATTGTAACTTATGTGCATGTGACTTTACACACTCCGGCATTTCTTTCTGAAGATTTTTACAGTATAAGGAAAAGTCCATGTAATTTTTTGCTTATTCCCTATAAAATCTTGATAGGTCCACATAAGCTAAACATACCACCTGTTTCCTCAGAAACCAGTAATTCTTAGTGAGAGATGACTGCATGAAGAAAATGTATATGCAGTGGTTACACAAGGAGAAATGGTGAAGATTCAACTTTTACTGCCATGATATGTCCATGTGAACTATAGCACATTAGTCATAATAAATAGTGACCACAAAATGTTCAGCTCATCTAAAAGCATGTTTAAAACAGCTTGATCTTAATATAGAATCACCTACAAAGTAAAAATGCTATGTTAAATTTTTTTATTAGCATGTAGCTCCTTAATCTGTGAGGAAAAAAAGTAAAATTAGATCTAGTGACTGAAAACTAGAATAATTCAGATGAAAATTATGATTCCTGAGAAAAATATACCGTGAGTCTTCATCACTAGTGGTCTTGAAATAAAGACTGGATACTGTAATTTATCTATATTTCTCGTCTGAATATAAAATAAATGAGAGGTTCCTTATGTGGGAGGCCTCATGAAAATTGGCCCAGAACTGTCTTACAACATTACCATTTTGTTTTGAAAAGGTTTTAAGAAACAGTAGATAGTTTCTAACAGGCTGTCATTAAGTCTGTGGACTGTATGGAATGCCAGCACACATCCACTGCCTCTGCAAACACCTCTGCGAACACCACGGATATCTTGAATCTGTCAGATCTACTTTTCTCTCAGTTTGGGTTGATGTAAAGACCATGTAATGCACAGTGACCCTCCTTTTCATGACAATGAAGTCATATGGGCTTCATTGTTTTCCCCTAAACATATAATTATTTTTACAGAAATAAGAGCCTGGTTGTTTTCTCTAGCAAGGTTCAGCATTGTGTAAACCAGTAGTTCAGAGCTTTAGGATGAGTTTTGTACTTACCGCAGCCTCTCTGTAGCTGTTAGGCAAGAATCCAGCTTGTCGGTTAATTCTTTAAATTGTTTAGGATCTGAAGCTTGACCTGTAAAACTGGGGTAAATCAGGATGATTTAGGGTTGATGAGGAGGAGGTGGTGAGTCACAATCAGCACTCAAGTAAGTGGGACCCTGAACATCCAGCCTTTAAAGGAGTCAAGATATTTTGTGGATCCACATTTATTAGAATAGGTGCATATACCACTTAATGAGAGCAAGTGCCAGGTGCCGCTCCTCGGGCAAACCCCGGTGTCAGTCCAGGCTGAGGGATGAAGGGACTGAGAGCAGCCCTGCTGGGAAGGACTCGGGGGTGCTGGTGTGTGAGAGGCTGGACTCGAGCCAGCCCAGAGAGCCAAACGTGTCCTGGGCTGCATCCAAAGCCCCGCGGGGAGCAGGGGAGGGAGGGCGGGGATTCTGCCCCTCTGCCCCGCTCTGGTGACACCCACCTGGAGCTTTGCATCCAGAGCTGGGGTCCCAGCACAGGAAGGACAGGGACCTGATGGAGCGAGCCCAGAGGAGGCCACCAACTTCTCTTACTAATAAAGGCTGAGAGAATGTGGTTTGTTCAGCCTGAAAAGAGAAAGCTTTGGTGTGACTTAACTGTGGCACTCCAGTACCTGAAGGGAGCCCTGAAGAAAGGTGGAGAGGGATTTTTGACAAGGAGATGTATTGACAGGACAAAGGGCAATGGATTCAAACTGAAAGAGAGTAGGTTTAGATTAGATATTAGGCAGAAATTTTTCTCTGTGAGGGTGGTGAGGCACAGGAACAGGTTGTCCAGAGAAGCTGTGGCTGCCCCAAGCCTGGAAGTGTTCAAGGCCACGCTGGATGGAGTTCTGGTCTAGTGAAAGGTGTCCCTGCCCATGGCAGGGGTTGGGACTAAATGATCTTTAAAGTCCCTTCCCACCCATTTAAAGTCCCTTCCCATGTTGTAATTCTATTATCTCTTTTTGAAATAAATGCTAAAGCAGAGAATGAAATTGAAAAGACAAGTCCAGACTGAGCTATAGTCTAATTATAAACATATGTAAAAGAACAGATAGCAAAAAAGTGATATTTTACTGTGAGTTTCAACTCTAGTGAGGTTGATATTATGGAGCAATAATAAACTGAAAAACTTCAAATGAATAGCTGAAAAAGATTTGAAAGAAAAATTGCATGAAAGAAAAAAAATGCAATATATAAATTCGGTTTTGTATTTTCTGTGAATTTTTTGTGCTGAAATTGAAGCAATAAAAGCAGTTCTTTATTTGAGGTATTTTTTTACTGCTGGCCGCCCCTTGGGAATCTCAGGTACTGCTCTTTTGTGTCTACCAACAAACTAAGGCATCACCTTTTTGTTTATTGCTCAGGAAGAATAACAAAAGAAGCATTAAGCCTGAAAAGCTGTCAGTGAATTATCTTATGTTTTTTTTCTTTTTTGACGGGGGAACAAAGAGGTAGGGTCAGGTGTCCATTGGCATTTTACTTTTCTTTTTCCTTTGTACAGCTTCTAATGTGTAAGGTTTCCAGTCAGCCAGAACACAGACGTCACATCCTCTGCCATACACATCTTGAAATTCATATTAATAAAAAGTCATTTAATTGCTGGATATAAATATAGCTCTTTTTCAGATACCTCACTTCCTTGAAGTTGTTACGGTCAAATACTTCTTCTGATTGCTGCCATATTAAGCACGACACTTGAATTACTGAAACATCTCTATAAATTCTAGGATGAAGATTTAAGGTAATTCTGACATTAATTAATTCTGATCCCGTGCTTTGCACTTGCTCTGTTTCTATAACTAAAAATTACTGTCTGTATGAGTGATACCTTAGGAATTATTTTCTTTATCTCCACTGGAATTGTAGTTACATCAGATTATTATCTGAAAGTCTAAGTCACAGCTTAAGAATAAAGCAGAAGACTGTAAATAGCAAATCCTATATATTCTTAATTACTTAGTTGTATCTATATCATAGGATTTAAAGAGCTAACCTGTTAGTTGCCACATCAGTTTTGTGAGAGACTTTTGAACAAGTGAATTCAAACCTGGTATAAATATGCAGAATTCTACCCAATGCAGTTTGCCTAGAGGTAGGTCCAGATCAGTTTTTTCCTATGATAAATTTCTCATTTTATGAAGTACAGTAATATTTGCTGTGGTGATCTACAAAATGGTGATAAAAAAAACCCTATAAAAGTATAAAAAGCACATCTTGGCTAAAGAGTGCCTATGTTCAAAGGATGTGTACAGCTTTTTGGTGAAAGGTGCAACTGCCATTAAGAATTTTTTTTTCTCTTCAGAGAAAGATCATAGATATCCAAGACTTGTTCTGTTTATGAAATATCTATACTGTGTATATTTTATCTCATTGCTCTAAAAATAAATAAAACCCACACAGGCTGATAAAAGTTGCTGTGAACCAAGCAAACAGGTGAAGATGTGGGAAATGCTGCCACTCCTCAACTGCCTGCCACTGATAAAACACGTGAATTTTCACAGCACGGTGGCTTTGTGCTCCCTGATAAAAGAGTTTAACTTCTGCTCTGTGGATTTTGTCTTATAGCACAATCTATGACTCCCAAGAATTTATGATTCCCACAATGAGGAATGTTTCTCCATCTGGGCTGGCAGCTCTCTCTTGGTGTTCCTTGTGTCAACACCTCCCTACCTGTACCACAGCTCCCCTGCCCAGCAGACATTAAATAACAACACACACAGCGGCACAACAAATCAGCAGGATTATCACCGTTTCTTACTGCAGAGTTAGGAAACAAAAAGAAAAAAACATGCAAGCTTCAGACAGATTAATAAAAGGGAGCAAGTTAAAATAAATGTAAATGCAAGAGCTGGGTAGAAAAGCAGATAAATCCACACACATTGTCAGGGAGCAAGGTGTGTGCCAGTCTATGCCAGGAGAGAAGGAAAATAGCAATTATTCAGGAACACACAGAAATAAAGCAATATTTTCCCCTCACCCACCTACAGCAGTAAATAATGTCTTTTTAAAAATTCTCTCTCTGTTCAGAGCCTTAAACTACCTTTCTCCTACGGATAAAAACTGCCTTCACAAACTCAGGAAGGGGGGACGAAATAAGTCCCAATGTGAAACACCTGAGCATGTTCATTTCAAGGTGAGTATTCTTAGTGATTTCTGTGGGCGACGTATGTGTTTAAATGTGTACTCCAATATTTTGATAAAGTGAAATGTGGGTCATTCAAAGTTAAATTAGTAGTTTCTAATCCAGTAAACTCTAAAAAACTCTGGAAAAAGAAAGTTCAAAACATGCAGCAAACATTTTAAATAAATGCATTTACAGCTTATGAAACACAACGTTAAACAGTAATAGTTTCTGTGATTCCAGCAATGATTTTCAAGGGTCATATAAAGCTTTAATTTTACTTGCTATTCAGAATGAGATTGGGAGGACAATGGAATTTTTCCTGAATTTTGACTTCAGTCGCATGAGTGGGGGCCCTTCTGAAATTTCCAAGTGACATTAAGATCCCAGTCCTTGCGTAATTTGGAACTGAAACTCCTCGGATGCTGTAAAGCGGGCACAAATGTCAGTTCATCAATTTCAGCTTGACCCAAAACAAGCAACAAAAGAATTACAATCCAGACACTCTTCAGAAAAGGCTCAACACAGTAAATTTCTTATCCAAATGAACTCCTATGCTAGTAAAGAAAAATGCAAGGAATAGTTTGCAATTTTAAAGGAATTCATCAATATTTAGAAAAAAGATCATTGTTGTCATAGGAGACATTTAAAGCATGTGGCTTCCTTTTAGCAAATAAGAGAGGGGCTTTTTTGTTACTAAATATTTAATCAGAACAGATAAAAAAAATCTCTGCAAAATCTCCTTCAAGCCACTAGAGGATGAGTACTTCTCCATCAAAATAAATAGTTAAGCTGTAATGTAGCTTATCTAAGCCACACTAATAAGCTATTAGACTGGTAATACAATTCAAATCCTAGCAAGAGTAAATGAGGGAGACAGCTTGAATCCTTATTGAACACTAAGATTAGTAATTTGTTTATGGAAACCTGACTATAAAAATATTTAAACTATGCACATTGGAACATTCATATGCATAAAAAGAAATGGCATTTCAAAAAAATCACTAGCTAATAAGATAGGCATGATATTTTCTGCTGTAAGGGTAAATATTTCCATATTAAAATAATGCAAACATTGTTTATATATTCTGTAAAAAGCTAAGAAAACTGTGATGAAGGTATGTACAATCTAACTCAGAGCACTGTGTTATGTCCTGCTTGGTCAGCTGCATTGGTTGACCAGCTTATTTTTAAAGTTGTTATTTTCTGCAAATACCAGGCTACTCCACCAAGAGAATTCATTGTCTAGTGTAGCTGTCAGTCCTGAAATCACATTCTCCAATGCTTATCTAAAATGTCTTATTCCTAAAACCCCTCAGATATAGACCAGAATTATTGAACCCTTTGGGGGTACAGGGACAACTGGAAAATAAGGTCACTACATAACTGACTGCTCAGCCACCCTCTTTGTTAGGGAGATCAGTCAGCAGCTCAACACAAATAGCATGAGCCGGGAGCAAAGCTTGAGCAGAGAGAAAGATGGGTCAGGTTCGAGAGGAGAACATTTCTTAAGATTGTCTGGTTTTGATGATTTGCTGTATAACATTTTTAGAGAACTGGCCAAAGCTTGTTATTAACAAGTATCTTCGACACCCTGTGTGGAAGGGTGAAGTCCTACGAGACTGCAAAAGGACAAACCTTATTGAGGAGGACAGAGAGAATTACAGCCCTGCTGCTTTAACAGCAGATCCTGGAGCAACCTGGGATATATACAAGTTATTTCAGAGCACTTGGAAGATAACAGGGAGACAAGTAGCAGCCCCCGTGGACTTATCAAGAACAAATCCTGTCAAATGTAAATGCAGTCGGTTGGAGCGAAGCGGTCACTGCAGCGCCCGGGCCGCAGCGGCGCGGAGGCAGCAGAGGGAGCCGCAGCGGCACCGAACGGGCTGCGAGCAGGGAGAGGGGCTGGCGGATGGAGGGGCAGAGAGAGCTCCTGAGGAATTGGGCTGAGGGATGGAGGGGCAGAGAGAGCTCCTGAGGAATTGGGCTGAGGGATGGAGGGGCAGACAGAGCTCCTGAGGAATTGGGCTGAGGGATGGAGGGGCAGAGAGAGCTCCTGAGGAATTGGGCTGAGGGATGGAGGGGGAGAGAGAGCTCCTGAGGAATTGGGCTGAGGGATGGAGGGGCAGAGAGAGCTCCTGAGGAATTGGGCTGAGGGATGGAGGGGCAGAGAGAGCTCCTGAGGAATTGGGCTGAGGGATGGAGGGGCAGACAGAGCTCCTGAGGAATTGGGCTGGGGGGATATGGAAGAGCAAAGACAGCTCCTGAGCAATTGGGCTGGGGGTAGATGGAAGACCAGAGACAGGATGTGAGGACAGAATATTGTGGTCAAGCTGCTTGAGACGAATTTTCAGTTCAATCAGCATCACCAGTTATTTCTGCTCGTGATAGAGCTTTTGGCAATTAGTAAAGTGTGAAAGTTTATGAAAATTGTAGCCAGGAATCCTCCTGTACCCTGTGACAGGTATGGGAGAAGTCGTTAGTTATGAGAAATTCAAATACTTCACTTTTGCAGAAGAAAATTAATAGAAGGCCAAAGAACAGGGGTTATATTTCTGCTGTTTGCTGATTTACAGATCTCGTACCTCAGTTCTAGTAAGAGGTAGTAAAAAAATCCCCATAAGACTGCCAAATATAAATCGATTTTTAAAAATCAGCCGCAGATAATCTCACTTGAGAAAACACACAGGTTCTTTGCAGTATGAGAAACGATAGGATTAATGTTTATGCTTTTCCTCTGACCCTGCTTCGGTCTCAATAGAACTTTAAAGGAACCATGAGCGAATTACACTTGTGAAACAGTAAATAAGCAGCAAACGGCGAGTCGATCTCACGAAGCAGTGTGGGTTCCCGGCTGTGTGCCCGAGCCAGGGCAGCGCCCGGCCTCGCGGGGCTCCTCCGCACCGTCACTCTGGGCAGGAGGCCCGGGGGCCCGGATGGCGTCGGGCCCTTCACTAACGCGCGGCTCCCGTTTTAGGCCAGCGGGCCGGAGCGCAGCGCCAGTGCCCCGGCAGCTCGGCACAGCC